>JASDQU010229596.1:9851-23372 GCA_032191745.1 Picea mariana | reverse complement strand
ACCATTCATCTTCATGTCACGGAGCTCATTCTTCAGACTCATTACTTGTCTAATGTTTTTGACCGAGAAGAGATTTGTTAGGGCATCATACATCTTCTTTGATGAGTCAAGATGGGAGATGTAGGGTATCAAGTGGTCTTTTATAGATTCCTTTATGATACTCATAGCATTGATATCACTATCTTTGAACTTTTCCATAGCTACAACGTTCTGTGGTTCTTTTTTCCTTCTTCAAACTCTGGCTTCACGATCTTTCCTTTCATGATATCCAACATTTTATTCTTGGCAAGGATGAGGTCAATCCTTGTCTCCAGGCTCTGAAGTTAGAGGCTCCATCTAACTTGTTCTTTGACTTCATAGAATAAGTCATGGCTTCTTTGACTTGGTCAAACCATAGATTTGATCACAAACTCAAACTTGGCATCTTGGCTTGCTGAGAATACCAAGAGATGCGCTAGGCTAGGGTGCACTGATCTGTCCGGAGATTAGGTCAATCTCTTCACTTAAGGTGCCTCAACGAGAGGATTAGGGTTTCTGCAACTACTCCTGCTAGTAACCCTAGCGACAGTGTCTTGGAAGTTGCTTCTGCTAGTAACCCTAGCGGCAGTTCCTCAGCGAGCTCAATATCCTAGCGACTATGTTTCCTTCCAGTGTCTAGACTAAATGAATGAGGTGTGGGCCCATAACCTGTTAGAATATAAAGGATTGTGCTCGTTTTACCATTGACAATACCCTTGTCACCCAACCATAGGCCAAATCCACCCTCCGAGCACCTTAACCTTGACAGAGAATCACTCTGGAAGCAAAACCTAGGCTAAATAGCCAAACAAAGGGTAGCGCACCTTTCCCCAAGGATAGCGCATCAACAAGAGCTAATCAGATAGTCCAAACCCTAGCCAAGAGATAGTCCAAGCCAAACGTGATCTGCTAGCTGCAACAACTGCAATGGCAGCTCTCCTCAAACCTGCGCACAAGACAGGGCATTGTAGTGCGCACAAGACTAGACACTGCAATTCTGAGACTGCCTTCCAGAATGAGAACTGGCCTCCTGTATTTATACTAATTTTGGCTAACTGCCTGGGCCGACTTCTCATTCTGGGTATCTGTCTGTTCAGTATATATTATTATTTCTGGCTGACTTCTTCTCTTGGAGGCTAATAACCTAATATAAATTATCTTCTTGAGCTAACAAGTCTTCTAGAGTTATTAGCCAACTCATTAGGGTTTCTTCTTGCTTCCCAGAGTATTCTATCCTTGTCAGGTTTACACGTGGAGGTAAATACCTCCCGCAACTACCATAATATTAACAGTTATCACAATTGAAACATAGTCCTTTTTCTCTTATTTCATCCATTTGTTGAGTTGCCAACCTTGTTGGTTGAGGTATGGTTCTCTTATGACCCCCAAAATGATCTCTACTTCCAATGCTATACTTGTGTCTAGCCTTATTTTTGGCATGAATATGACGAGCATTTTGCATAACTTCCACAATACTTGTAGGTTTTCTTAAGAAAGTCTAATGTTTAATGTTTTATTTTAATTCACCCATGTAAGCTTCCAATAAGTGTTTGTCACTTATGTTATCCACCCTTGTGGCCAATACTTCGAATTCAGAATTATAATCTTCAATATCACCTAAGTGCTCGATTCTTGTCAATTGGTTGAAGTAGTCTTGTTCCCAATCTTTCCCATATTGTGCTTCTAAGTCTTTTGTAAATAAACCCCAAGTGTAGTGATATAAAGGGGGTTGCCTTTTCACTATCCATTGATATGGTTTTATCTCAAAGTTCAAGGTTTCTATGTGAATCCTTTTCTTATCATCTATAATATTATGTAGTTCAAAATATTGCTCTATTTGGTTCACCCAGGTAAAGACCTATGTACCATCAAACTTCTTTAATTCAATTTTGGGAAAGTTGAATTTAAGACCCCCACCATAATTAACTCCACTGTTAGAGTTCATTCCACTTGAATATTGCTTATTATCAGTAGGTTGTTCAACATGAATACTACCTTTATTTTCATGGGTTCCTGGCATTTTGATATCTCCTTTAGGGGGTCTCTCATCTAGAGTTTGGCATATCAAGACAAAGAATTATGCAATTCCTTCAGGGATTTTTGCATATTTTCATCCATCTTACTTTTCATGTCCTCCATCGTCCTATTCATCTTATTTCCCATTTCATTCATATTTATTTTCATCTCATTCTTATTCTCATTCATATTGTTTTCTATTTCCTCCATCATTTTTCTCTATTTTCAATGATCTTTATTTCCATGTGGAGATAAATCTCACTGATTTCATCTTGAGTCATGGCTGAGATTTCTCGAGGTTTAACTAGTGTTGTCATCTTTTTTGGACCCATGTAGAATACAAATAATAATACTTCTATTTTCCCTCTTTATCACAAACTTTGAATCACCAAAAACAGATCTTCCAATAAAACATTATGCCAATTGCAACTTATGTACCTTTCAAACCCTTAATTTGGAGTCTTCCCTATATGTCGACCTTCCTTCTAGTGTATCTCTAAACTTTCAGCTCTTCTGAGTCTGAAATTCCATTTTGTAGTCCTTTGAGATGTCCTCTCTTCAATGCCACAGGTTTGATCAATATTGGATGTGCCAAGTGGAAGTTATGGTAACTTTCCCACGCCTTGTTGATTTTTGTACTTTCCAGGAGACGAAACTTGTACAATGTGCCCCACACACAATATTTGATATATAATTCTGAAAATTATGCCATAAATACTACAAACTATCCACGTTCCAATAAAATTGTTCTCATGCAATTTGGTTCCTCGCTGAAGAAGATATGTCTATTTTACTCTGAACACTTGTTTCGGACTAGTTAATAGGACTAGTCAGATACCCTATCTTCCACAGGGTACCTCTGAAAGTATGACAAACCAAAAATCTGAAATTTTTACCACAAATACCTTGATAATTCCTATAAATAACCTCTAATTTTCACAGTCTGAATGATCCCAGAAAAAAAAATTATAGTGGAAATGCCAAGATGAATATCTTGGAGAAGGAAAAATCCTAGGATCAATGAGCTCTAATACCAAATGTTATGATCCAACGCATTTAAAATGATAAGAAATCAATAAATTATAGTCCACTTCGAGGGGGAACCCTCCTTTACATTATATCCACTTCATAACACAATATGAGTTGAGATAAGATGATCCCAATACTAGATCTCCTTGATATATATATATATAGGAGACAAAGGGTTACAATTATGATGAAAGGGTGCAATGAAGGGTTCTAGCCGACCTACTAGAAATGTAATAATTCAATATCTGGGGCTTAATAAGGGGTTTTATACATAACATGGGGCTTTGTCTAGGGCTTAACATTATTTTTTGTATTTCTTCCTAGTTTTTTTGTAGGCTATATAATGTCTAACATCTTTCCTTGATATGTTGTTGGTTGTAAGCATCCAACAAGAAATCAGATGAGAACTTTTCAACATTTTATTCTAAATTGCGGTAAATTGTTGTAAAGTATCTCTTTACTTTGGTTATAATCCTCATTTAGGCAATTTGAGGCTATATGGGCAATGGTTTATCTTCTTAATCATGTCTTCAAGATTCAATCTTTGTAGTATTTGTTTATCCTAGTTTACACATAACGATGATGGCCATATTGGTCATAGCATTCGAGCCTAAGCTCTAATATGTACTATAGTGTTTTGACCCTACAGAGACTACTACTCTCTTTCTAAGTTTTAACGACACTAATTCAAACTGAATATGACACAAATTAAAATTGAAAATGTAACTAAATATGACACTACACTAAATTGACTAATTACAACACTAAATGGTTCAAGGGTTCATTTTGTATTTGGTTCATCAACATGAAATTAAAAGTTGATGCTTACAATTTCTTCACATAGCTAAAAGGTTTACACATCCACAATTTTACTATTAACGCAATTATAATGAGAATAAGAAATTCATAAGAAATTATTATACCTCACAAAGTTTATCCCATAAAGAAAACCGACATGCAAGTTATGTACTTCATAATCTATTATAATGGAAATAATATAAATTTCACATGCAAGATGGGGATAAAGCAATTTAAACAAGGAAGAAGAATTCATGTAGCTACAACCAAAATATTTCTTATCGTATTGATGGGTTTCTTGCTGCTCCAATGCACAAATCCTATTCCTACTCCTGCTTCTACTCCAAAGTCAAGGCTTACTAGTAATTGAGCTTGATTCCCTACCATACAAGAGATCCCATCAATCTCGTCCCCCAAGTTGACAACTAAAACACAACAATAGATGATATGGTTTTGATCACTCACCAAAGAAAAAGAAAAAAACTCTCAATGTTTTTTTCTTACTCTATTTCCTAGAATTCTCCCGCTCCCCCAACCCTCTCAACAAAGTTTTCTCATATATATACGAGTTTTCCTTTTCCTCGTTTTAATCAATCTTATCCTCGATATGAATGCAAGGTAAGGTACATAAAGAGCTTCACTAACCTCGGTACTTGTCATTAATTCATAACTCAAAATGCCCTTCTTTCAATTAATTTAAAATTGATAAGGCCTCCTTATGTGAAGGACTTGCTTTTTGATGCTTTAAATGATAAACTGCATGATTCACCAATTGATGATATTTTAATACGATTTATGAACCTTTCAATTCTTATTTATTTGTTTATTTCCATTATCACTATGTTTAATGTTTTTCTTATTCTACTTTAATAAAACTATTAATCCATCTAGGTATAAAGTTTACTTAATCATTTAATGATTTTAAACGAAGTTTCGTACCATATAGATAACAATCTTCAATGTAATTAAAGTCATTTTATTAAAACACCATTTCTTGATCACAATCTAGAATGACGCTCAGTCTTAAGCCTAATCATTTCGCCTAACTCAAGCCACTGCACATACTCCTATGTTAGATAGGATGTAATATATAAAGCGAAAGGAAGCCATTACATCCTCTCTGTTAAAACATTCAATGTGCTCATTTTACCATAGGCAATATCACAATATTGTCACCCAACCATGGGCACACAGCCAGCCCCGAGCACCGTAACCTTTGACAGATAGAATGATTTTGGAAGCAACACTAGAACCAACAGATAACCAAGAGAGCGCATATTTCTCCAAAGATAGCTCACTAGACAGAAAGTCCCAAAGCCATAGAACAAGAACAATACTCAGTTGCAGCAGCTGCAGTTGCAGTTGCACTTACCAAGAATACCACCAAGAATATCAGAATACCACCAAGAGTGTCACCAAGAATACCATCAAGAGATACTAGAAGGTAGGGTGCACATCTTAGGCTAGATGGTGCTAGAGAGAGAGACCAAGAAACATTCCAGAGTATCCACCTTCCTATCTTGCAGTTGTAGCTCCAAACTTACGCTATCCTTGACTAAGAGAGTAAGTGGAGTGTGTACAAATGAGCTAAATCATCTCTTATTTATAGTGGTTCTTGTCACTTGTTTGGGCCGACTTGTCCTTTTAGAAGCTAATACTTTAATAATAATTCTTTTACTGAGTCGACTTGTCTTCTAAGGTTTTTACACATCTGTTTAGGGTTTCTCTTGTTTCCAGAATATTCTATTCTAGCCAAAGGTTACACATGGAGGTTAATACCTTCTGCAACTACCATAATATCAACACTCCCTCCTAGCTAGGGAGGTATTAGATATAATGGTCTCAAATACATCCATCCATTTCACATGGTATGGGCAAGGCTCTCATAGTCTTGCAGACCATTCTACATGTAGCATCATCATAGCCACACATGATATCTCATGATCACACAGATCAAGTCATGAGAATCATCATCACTATCCATCTAGCTGGCAAACACCTCCAACACTATTGGTTGGCACACTAGCCTAGAAAACTTCTTCAACACTACTGGTAATCTCCATGGAAATCCAATAGTAGTACACAGTTACTACAATGCCATCCAATAGATCTCAACAATGTCGATCCATAACAGTACACAATTGCTATCCAGTGGTATACAACCACTCCTAGTAGCACATAACTGCTATGTAGTGACATACAATTACTACCAGTGGGACACATCCACCACAATAGTACATAGCTATTGTCCAGAGACATATAGTCTCCACTGCAATCAACTAATAGCTACACAAGCTATCACCATGCAGTACAATAGTCTCATGTCATCAAATCATATCATCGCCTGCATCATCTCTCGAGGCCATACTCCATCTGAGTAATCAGGCATGATGTTGAATAAGTCATGTGTTGAACTCAATGCACTCAACAGAGTGTCTCGCATAAGTCACTCACTCAATAGAGTGATACAAGGACCATTCTTCTAATTCATACATCTGTTCTAGAAGAATAGTTGTCCCAACAAATGTTGAATGCCCCACAATGGCTACAAGAACCATCCTCTCCATTGTATCATCTCTAAGTTGTACTAGCATGATGCAAATGCATCATATCTAAGTTGTACTAGCATGATGTGGAGTATCATCTACATCATCTCTAAGTCGTACTAGCATGATGTGAATGCATCATATCTAAGTTGTACTGGCATGATGTGCACCATCTCTAAGCCATACTAGCATGGTGTCAGTGCACCATCTCTAAGTTGTATTGGAATGATGCGAGTCATCTGCATCATCTCTAAGTTGTACTAGCATGATGTGGCTCAGACATATGCATCATCTCTAAGTTGTACTAGCATGATGCGTCTAAGGACATTTGTATCATATCTAAGTTGTACTAGCATGATGTTGAAGCATCATATCTAAGTTGTACCAGCATGATACCAATCAACAATCTGTCAACCTAGACCATTCTCCATAGGGAGAATGTATGTCCACCAACACACTAACTATCCATGATGCCATATATCAACACTCCCTCCCAACCGAGGAAGTCATATCCTCCCTTTCAACCAAGGGAGCAATCTCTACGAGTCCTAGCTTGTCCCTCAAGTATGCAAACTTTATCTTGGACTGAGGCTTCATCAAAATATCATATGTCTACTCATCGGTGGAGATGTACTAGAGAACCACTTCTCCCTTATGGACTTTATCATGAATAAAATAGTACTTCATATCAATGTGCTTCGACCTGACATGGAACACAGGGTTCTCTGAAAGCTTCACACAGCTACAATATATCACGGTCGAATCCATCACCTCATCAAATAGTCCAGAAACTAGCTTACTGAGCCATATTGCTTATGTACAAGCGTCATAAGCTATAATATACTATGCTTTTGCAGTGTTAAGTGCAACAGACTTTTGTTTCCCGCTAGCCCATGATATCATAGCAGAGCCCAAACTGAAACATATGCCAGAAGTACCCTTTCTGTCATTTGCACTCCTTGCCCAATCCGAATCGGTAAATCCATGCAGTTGTACATCACTGTTTGAGGAATATCTCAAACCATAATTTAGCATCCCACTAAGATATCTCAAAAAGTGCTTTGCAACTATCCAATGCTCATGTCTAGGTTCCACGTGGAACTATCTCAACATGTTCATAGCAAAAGCAAATGTCCGGTCGGGTATTAACCAAATACATCAATGAGCCAATCCATTGTTGGTACAGAGACGAGTCTACTAGATCAGAATTGAAGTCTCTCAACTTCTTCAGATATGTCACCATGGGAGTTTCCATGGATTTGCAATCCATCATACCAAACTTATAAAGGATCTTTACAACATACTTTCCTTGCCCCGGGAAGATTTCACCACACTTTTGCTATACTTCTAGTCCCAAATAATAATGCATGAGACCAAGATCCTTTATATTGAATTCAAAGGTTAACTCCCTCTTACACTGAATAATGAGAGGCTCTGCACCTGTCAGAAACAAATCATCAACATATATTAGAAAGATCACAAGTGCATCATTCTCAACCTTGTAATAAGGATATGGATAAGCATAGCTCTTGGAAAATCCAAGTCTCATCAAGTAATTGTCAATTTGTGCATACCAAGCTCTTCGAGCTTGCCTGGATCCATACAAGGCCTTCTTTAATCTGCATACATGGTTTTCTCTCGGGTGTACCTTAAAACCTTGAGGTACTTCTTCCTCAATTACTCCATTGACAAAAGCGGTCTTTACATCCATCTGATGTAAGCTCCAACTCATGGATGTTGCAAGAGAATAGAGGTGTATCTGGCAACTGGAGAAAACGTCTCATCGCAATCTTCTCCCTCATGTTGGGAGAACCCTCTATCCACTAATCTTTCTTTGTATCTATCGATACTTCCATCCACTGCATCCTTTATCTTGTAAACCCATTTTGAAGTGACTACAAACTTTCCATCACAACTTCCTTCCATTCTTTCTTCTTGACTGCTTCTTCAAAGGTGGAAGGTTCTGCATTGAGATGTTATGGAGAACACGCGCCCCCCCCAAAAGGGAAGCTGAAGAGAAAACAAAGGAAGGATTCACCCAGGTCCAAAATTGAAGGAAACAAGTGCAGAAGAAGCCCACCACCAACAATGGAGAAAAGAACCCAAACAACAATTCCTTTGAATCCCTCAACCACCTCCTAGAGGCAGAAGAAGCGGAAAACCCCCACAAGACCGTGGGGAAAGATCCCACCAAGAACAAGGAAGACCAACCACACCAAACCCCAGCAAATCAAAGAGATCCACAGACCCACCCAGGCACAAGGAAGGAACCATAAAGAGAGGAAGATACAATCATGGAAATGGATGAGTAGGACCTAGTAGAAATCGACCTAGACAAGTTAGAAGAAGCACTCAACAAGAAGGATCTTCAAACCCTACCAGAGGACCAACTCAGGAAATTTCACAAAGTCTTTCTGGACTCATCAACATGGGCTACATCAAGGTTGGGAATCCGCACAGACCCAAACCAAGATCCAAGAAAACATCCAAAAGAAAACAAGCGACAAGGCAGAAAATCGGCTCATCAGCTAATCAAGGAAGCAGGAAACTGTATGATCAACTCAGGACAGATTCACAAGCTCTCAGAGAGCTCCTTTTCCCACCCACCTAACTGTTAATTATGAAGATCCTCACCTGGAATATCAGAGGTCTAAATGGAAGATTCAAGCAAAGGATACTCCGAAGCTGCATCAAAATGGAAGACCCCAATATACTCCTGATACAAGAGTCAAAATGTGCAGGGAAAACTGCAGTAGACATCCTCAAAAGATGTTGGCGCAACTAAGACTCCTATCAAATAGACTCAAAGGGAGCTTCAGGGGGCGTGGCCATCCTTTGGAACCCTGCTATAGACATCCTAGATCAAGGCTTCTCCACTTCAAATACCATCACAGTGCACTATAGAGCCATATGTTCGGACAAGGAGGGAATGATCACGAAAGCCTATGGACCACAAAAGAACCAGGACAAAGACCTCTTTCTTCAAAGCCTGGCTTACGTAGGTTCTCTAGCTGAGGGAAAATGATGGATAATAGGGGGTGACTTCAATATGATTCTCACGCTGGAGGAGAAAAGAGGGGGGGAAAAACGCCTAGAGCAGGACAACGTAAAATTTCAGGAACTTCTACAGAACCTCAGACTGATTGATATAGAGAACAACAATGGTACCTACACCTGGACCAACAAAAGATCAGGTCACCAAAAAATAGCATGCAAGCTACATTGCTTTCTCATCTCAGAAACTCTCCTGGTGGAAGGCCCCCTAATTGATTCCAACATCCTCCTGAAGGTCGGCTCAGGTCACTAGTCGACTTAGCTATGGGTTGACACTATCGCTACCCCCAAGTTAAAACCCTTCAGATTTGAAAAATTATGGCTTACCCATCCAGACTTCGAGGAACTTTCCCGTCACTGGTGGAGCACAATGCAAATCCATAAGGGAACAAAAATGTATTGCTTCCAGCAAAATCTCAAATACTTCAAACAACAGGTGCACCAATGGAACAAAGAAGTCTTTGGGAACATTTTCCAGGAAAGGAAACTGTTGGAACAAAAACTAGAGGACCTCTAGAGGCAACTCATTCTCTCAGGCTACACAATCACGTAGCAATAGGAGGAGAATGAGATCAAATGACAACTGGAAGAAAGACACAAGCAGGAGGAAATCCCGTGGAGACAAAAATCTCGGGTTCAATGGCTCAATGAGGGAGAGAAAAACACCAAATTCTTCCACCGGTCCATGATCCATAGACGCATAATCAATAGAATCATGAAACTGGAAGACCCACAAGGAAACACCTTGTTAACTCATCAGGAAATATCGCATGAGTTATTGGACAAGAATCTCCTCTAAGAACCTACGGTGGATCGTACCTCTGCGATTGAAAGGGTGACCTAAAATATCCCAACTATCATCACCCAGGAACTAAATGAGGCTCTCATGACACCAATAACGCAAGCAAAATTGGATCAGACTATTCAGGACATGCCCACAGGTAAGGCTCCAGGCCCAGATGGCTTCACTACAGACTTCTTCCATTCCCATTGGCCAATGCTAAGGGAGGAAGTGTGGCAACTAGTGGAGGAATCACACAGCTCAAGCAAAGTTCTTCCAGCTCTAATTGCCACTTTCCTCACCCTTATACCCAACGAAGAAAGAGTAACAAATCCAAAGAAATTTCGACCCATAGCACTCTCCAATGTGATCTATAAAATTATCTCCAAGGTCATAGCTCTAAGACTCAAGTCCATACTCCCTTTCATCATTTCCAAGGAGCAATCAGGGTACGTCGAAGGAAGGAAAATCATGGATAGTGTCATCCTTGTCCATGAAATCATTCACTCGCTCAAAAGCACCCGTACTTTAGGTATGCTTCTAAAACTTGACCTTTCAAAAGCTTTTGACAAATTAAGCTGGCAATACATGGAAGCTCTTTTATTGGATTTCAGTTTTAGCAAGGATTGGATCCATTGGATAATGAACCTCGTTTCCTCAACCTTTTTCTCAATCCTTGTCAATGGAGTCCCCTCTCAACCCTTCTCCCCCACTAGAGGACAAAGGCAAGGAGACCCTCTCTCCCCGTTCCTTTTTTTCATTGTGGTGGAAGGCCTAGGATGCTACATCAAGGCATCCATCCACAATGGCTCCCTCCAAGGCCTCCCTCTTCACGAGCTACAACCGACAACCTCCCACAACCAATTTTTTGATGACACACTGCTAATGAACACACCCACTGTGCAAGAGGCAAACAAACTAAATTCCATCCTTTCTGATTTCAGTGAAGCCTCTGGCACCACCTTTAATCTGTCCAAGTCACAACTTTTCTTTTTTAATACTCCAGAAGCAATCCAACATCACCTTTCTCAACTTTTGAACACTCATGTTTTCACTTTGCCCTCTCGCTATCTGGGACTCCCTCTCTCTGATTCGACAGCCATAAATATCTTCTGGGACTCTCCTTCTCTCCATTTCCAACTGTCTCAACAACTGGACCTTTCGCTCCCTCAACCTTCCTTCCAGAATCGTTCTCTTAACTTTAGTCCTTCAAGCCATCCCTGCTTACCTCTTTTCTACCCTAGTTGCCCCCCCTTCCGTCATAAAGAAAATAAGAAATCTGCAAAGAAACTTTCTATGGCACGGACGCAATCAGGACAAAAAATGGGCCCTAGTTAGATGGGACAAGGTTTGCAAGCCCAAATCTTCAGGTGGATTGAACCTCCGGGACCCTAGAAAATTGAATAGCACCATGGGATCAAGAATTTGGTGGAGATGGCTCAAAACTCCAGCAGAGAGCTGGGCCAAACTCTGGAAATGCAAATATGCCCCCAACACGCATCAAAGCTATCTAATAAGAATGCAGGAGAATATTCAAGGCTCCAACATCTGGAACGCGGCTTGGCAAAATCGACCACTCATTTAGGATCATGCTTTCTAGGAAGTTCACAATGGCCAGAATGCCCTATTCTGGACGGATTCTTGGCAGCAAATACCACCTCTACAATTGGAAGAAAATATTCAATCCTATACAAATCACATACAAGATTTGGCCACTCTCAAAGTGGCATATCTTTGGATAGATACCCCCAGTAACTCCCCCTGGCGCAGCTGGAAATCAACCCATCAGGAACTCCAAGTTGCATTGGACTGTGACCTATAGCATTGGAAACAAGCAACATCTCAAAGGAGAATCCGGAAAAGCACAGATCAAGACATTCTCATATGGGGATACACACCACATGGTAGCTTCACTCTCAAAGAGGGATACACTCTACAGGGAAAATTCCAAAATCTTCAAAAGGACAGCATCTGGATAACCATTTGGAAATCAAAACTCTGGCCCAAAATCTCCACTTTCCTCTGGCATCTTCTATAGAACAAGATCTTAACTTGGGACAATCCTCAAAGACGAGGCTTCATTGGCCCCTCGATTTGCCATCTCTGCCATCTCCAAGCAGAAACCATGGAGCACCTCCTAAACAACTTCCCACTCAGGGAGGACATATGGAACCAAGCCTCTTAGCTCATGAGAAGAACCAAACGAGATAAGAACAACATCACAAGAACAATTAGGGATTGGGGCTCTAGTTCCTTCAAAAGACCTATCCTGAACAGAACCTAGCAACTCTTACCCGGCTTCATAGTTTGGCAACTATGGAAAGAGAGGAATAGAATAATCTTTCACTCCCAGCCCTCTCCCCCCACCCTCCTCTGGAACACAATCCTCTCGCACATCCAAGAAACTCTTCAGCTTCATTTATGGACCCAGGCAGATTTCCCCACTGACCCAAGTGAGCTCTTTCTCCTTAACTCTTGGGGTTTCTCATTTTCTCACTCCATCCCTCCTCAGCAACCCCGCCTTAATTCAAAATCCCTCTATCCCTCCAAGTGGTCCCCCCCCCCTGCTTGGCTTCCATAAAGTCAACTTTGATGGAGCTTCAAAAGGCAATCCATGTCAATCTGGCTATGGATCAGTCATAAGAAACAACTCAAACCAAATTCAAAGCATCACTGCAGAAAAATCTTGGACTTGACACCAACGATTCAACAAAAAATTGGGGTCTTCTTAAAGGAGTGAAAATGGTTTTAGATCAAAACCTAACCACTCTGATCGTTGAAGGAGACTCCAAAATCATAATCAACTTGGTTACAAAAATCCTGAATGGAAGAGATCCAGGGAAAATCACTCCTAGTTGGTGCCTCCTTGGCCCTCTTTATAGCTTATAGGAACTTCTCAAACCTTCCCTAACCATTACCCCTTCGCACATTCGACGAAGTGCGAACAAAGTTGCAGACAGACTGGCCAATGCAGGAGTTGACTCAATGCAACAGATCATTTTCCATAACTCCGAGCAGTCACAAAGCTCACCCCTCTGGCTCCAATGCAAAGAGCTTGCCCAGCTGGACAATCCTAACCCGAACAGGGTGACATCCTCGATCACTCAATAATTCTTCCAAGTTAGAAATGATCAGAAGTTCAGGAGAGAGGGTGCCCGTAAACGATAGCACAAATGATAAGCAGTTGACAGAAGATTTCGGGAATGCGGATTTCAGGAGTCTAGCGCATGCCGGGAGTCGTGTTCCAGAGTTTCAAAGTCGCGACAAGTGAAGGTGCAG
>JASDQU010229593.1:6628-17159 GCA_032191745.1 Picea mariana | reverse complement strand
TGTGTGATGTGTTCTACTTGTAATCCCACTAATAGAAAATTGGGGCTATACTCACCACTTCCTGTTCCATCCCATTCATGGGAGAGTATCTCCATGGATTTTGTAGGGGGTTTACCAATGTCGAAAAGGGGTCATGACTATTTTTATGTTGTAGTGGATAGGTTCAGAAAGATGTGTATCTTGATGCCATGTAAAAGGAAAATCACTGTTGAGTAGACTGCTAATCTATTCTTTCAATATGTTTGGAAATTGGGTTCACTTTGGGTTACCCACATCCATTGTCTCAGATCGAGATACTCGATTCCTTGGATATTTTTAGAAAAACTTTTGGAGAATGATGAACACCAAGTTGAAGAGGAGCACTACTTTCCATCCAAATACCGACGAACAAACAAAGGTTGTTAACCGAATAGTGGTACTTCTTCTTCGAGGCTACTACAAAAAAAATCCCAAGTTATGGGATGAATAGATACCCAATGTAAAACATGCCTACAATCAAGCCTTACCGTCTTCCACTCAGTGTTCTCCATTCAAGACATGTTTTGGATATTTACCTAAGGTCCCTTTGGAATTTATGTATGGGAGAGATGTTAATTCAAATGAATAAATAAATGAAGAAAGGGCTCACAAGTTCATTCAAATGATCCATCAGGCAAACCAAGCAGTCATGGAACAATTGGAGAAAATTCAAGCACAGTATAAATCTCAACATGAAAAACACATGGTTGATCATGAGTTCTAGGTTGGAGACCAGGTATGGATTCACATTAGAAAGGAGAGATTGAAGGGTGAATGAAATAAAATCAAGCCCATTTGATATGGACCCTTCATTATTTTGGAGAAAAGTGGCACTAATGCTTTTTGTCTATATCTTCCACCATATATGCAGATCTACTTAGTTGTAAATGCGGAAAAATTGAAAATTTTTGAGCCTCCCATGATCATGGATCAGGGTGAGGAACTTTCAATACCTTCGGTTGATGATTTTTCTCCTGAGTACTTGGACGAGTTGAAGGAAGATATCATCCTAGACAGAATGATGAGGACTTCACGCAGGGGTGATGTTGATTATCTTTGAGTGGGCTTAAAGGGAACACATCCAAGAAAGGAAAACTGGATTGAGAAGGACAAGGTGAGGGAACTCTTCCCTCACTTATCTGTTGCTTGATGAAATATTTTGGTGGTCCAAAACACTCTCAGTGGGAAGGAGTAATCCAAAAAGGATCTAGAGAATACTAAGGATAACTCAGCATTCACAGAAGTACCTTAGGAAGCTCAGAATGGCCTCAACGGATAGAGAAAGGGAAACAATTCAAATTCCTCAAAACTCAGTGAAATTGGCATCATCGTGAAGAGCGCATTGTAAGATTTCCAACAACTTAAACGACTCATCAAACTAAGTTATAGATCAAAATATATTCGTGGTCAAATGTTTGGTCAACCTAGCCTAGTCAGGAGGGATGAGTCAACATTTGTACTGGTGACATCAACATCAATACAGATGATGTCAGCATCTGTACAAAGTATGTGGCACATGTAGAGGGAGACACATGTCATGATGACATCAACATGATGACGTGAAAACACTAGAGGCTGCCACATGTCAGTCATTTTTGGCCTTTTCTAATCAATCTATGGACCAATGGAAAATTTCCATGTGGTATTTTGTAAAACCACATGGCATCCATACAACCACCTGACAGGTGATGTGGAAAGATGACTAGGAAGAGGTGACATGGCAGTGACTATGCACAGAGGTGACATGGGCCAATGAATGGCCTCCACGCAGCCTAGTCATGGGCAGCCACGTGGCAACGGGAAAAATCACAAGGACACACAACAACCAAATTTTTTAAAAAAAGGTAGGTTTGGTTGGGGCTAACCCCCAATCCGCCATATTAAACAATATCTTGCCATATCTTGTTGATTGGAGCCACAGTCTTCCAAACTTAATGCCATTTCCAAAGTTAGCAGGAGTCCCATGGGATTCAAAGTATAACACATATATATAACCCATGGTGTATTAAAATGGAGGTCTACGTGTTTAACCCCATAACCTCCCCCAACAAATCACCTTAATATAAATCAACCAACCAATAGGCCAAACGACCTCATTGCTAACTCTGCCCCCAAATTTTATTTAATAATTGGATTTTGTCAGTGCACGAGGGTCAAAGCAGGGTTCACAACAGACCATACCAGGACATGGAAAATGATGTAGAAGGAAATTCAATAATGCATACTGCAGGCATGCAAACCGAGAAAAATATTCTCATCGTCTTGAAAGCGTTAGACGTATATCAATGGAAGGAGACAAACATTTTTGGGTAATTCGATGACACAAATTTAGTGGTGTTGTTTATTCTCTGATCTAATCAAAGGTTCTATAGATTAACTCCATAATGAGGTATACTTATGTATTTTCCCAAATTATTTTGTTGAGGTAATTAAAAGGCCTACCCATATGAGAGCAGGACCTGGTGATCTGAACTCGGGGGTGATTAGTTTCCAATAATTGATTGATCCTATCACTTCTTGAAAGGGTCAGATATAGATCATTTTACTTGAGCGATTTGAAATTAAAGGTATAGTTGAAGTCTTTATAGACTTGAATCTAAAGGGAATAAAAACCTCTTTAGTTTCCTTATGTGTTATCTGTCATACTTGTATTTAATTGTCTATGTGCAGAAATTTCATGGAAAAACAACATAAGAACATAAAACACATAATGGGTATGACACTTCCCTTGATAATGAAGTTCACTCGATGTGGACTACGTGTCTGGGTCATGCTCCAAATCTTGACCACTTTATTCTCCTCGTTGTAATGATGTCTCTCCTTTACAAGTTGTAAGGCCAAAGTACCCTTTATGGTGGCAGAAAAAAGAGATCGGAATGTGCTTAGTAATGTATACGAGCTTCACAGGTTCTCATTCTCATGAGGAATCCATTATGCTAACATGGACATCATTCCCACATACTCAATACATAAAAAAAGGAGGAATAAAAAGATCACCCCAATCACCATGGAGCCATAGAGTGCCTTAGATCTGCTTCTCAGATCCAAGCATATGTGCATCCCATACAAAGATATCGAAACTATGGGATTTATAACTACTTCGTTGGCCACTTATCATGCAAGTGCCACAATTTTGCTGTCGCATGTAACTAATTAGTTTTATGTGGAAGAAGAGAAGACAATAAAGGAATAGAAGGAATAAGTTGATCTTGTTGTCTTGCTACAACCTCTCCATGCTCCTTCAGACCTGTAAAAAGCATGCTATGCTGCAACATTTAATGACAAAACAACATAATGAAAATCATGCTTACATTGGATTCTTTAGAACTTATCTTACTGATATGAATCTTTGCTGCAAAAACAAACCTCACCATTGGATTTGAGTCGCCGAATTATCCAAAAATGACTATCAAATTGTCTCCATTGGACACTGTCACCTTCAGTCCTCCTCTGGACCTCTGCTTCGATCCGCATGCAAGTATGCAATAAATGCACTGGACTACATCAAAATCTATGCCCAGTATGGCCTCGTAGGGACTGGTGAACGCTCCCTCTCTTTGTGCATTGGCAAAATGTTATTTTAAAATAAAAGTTGGGAGGATGTTCCAACCAGGTCATTCACTGAGTTGGTTAGGCGCACAATTGTTAAGGAATTCATGTGGGGGAAGTCTCGGGGTCAAACTCGCAGCCTCCTCTTTTTGGGTCTTGGTTACAACCTATGCTAAATTTGGTGGTCAAATTCTAAACTTGGCGGATACGCTAAATATGGCAATACCTCTACCAGATTTGGTAGGGACCATTATATATATATATATATATATATTATTTTTGTTCACGGGCCCTCATTGGGCATTTAGGGGGTGCCACGTGGAACCCTCTAATTGGGCCATGTGACACCCAACTATTGGACCAATGTGGTCTAGTCACCTACTGTGCAGGAATGATATCATTGATTTGTTGGCCCAATCATACACCACCACATTGTGCTTCTCGAGGAAGCCACGTGTCTCGCCTGTGGTTGGGCCATGTGATAACCCCTGGGTGGTGCCACATGGCATCACCTAGGGTTCCATGTGGCACAATTTCATTGGTCCATTTGGTGGCCAAAAATTCCAAATCATCATGCCACGTGGCATGCTATCATTGGGCCATGTCTGCATGATGACATCGCTTCCACATGTTTGTACGGATGCCACGTGTCTGTATGGTCTGCACAGTCACCTACCACGTGTTTGTACAGATGCCACATCATCTATACAAAATGAAAACTTGGATACCATGTTAGTCTGCCATGTCATTGTACGGACTGCCACGTGGATGTATGGACTACCACGTGGCACATTTTTATTGGTCCATGACATGACACGAAAATGCCAAAACTAAGTGACATGTGGAAGCCTCTAGTTCTTCCATGTCACCATGTCGATGTCAAAATGACATGTGTCAATCTATGTGTTTTCCATGTACCCTGTACAGATGATGACTTCATCTGTACTAATGTGGACGTCAGCAGTATGGATGATGACTCATCCCTGCTGACTGGGATGGGTTGACCAAAACTTTGACTGCAAAGATCTTCTGATCTGTAACTCAATTTGATGAACTGTTTACACCATTGGAAATATTATGACGCACTCTTCGTGATGATGTTGGTTTCACTAAGTTTTGAATACTTTCAATTTTTTCCCTTTCTCTATCTGCTCAGGCCATTCTTAGCCTCCTGAGACACTTTTGAAACTTTCATGATGTTCCCTAGATCCTTCTAGATCACTCCTCCCAACTAAAAGAAATTTTGGTCCCAAAACTTATTTACATTACAAGTTTCATGTCCATTGGAATTACAATAATAAAACCTATACCCAAAGTACCTCACAAGGCCTAACAATATCAACATGTGCCAAAAAAGAAGTAATATTAACAATTATCACTTTTACACAATACCCTTCTATGGGTTATGAATTGCCACATGTGATTTAAAAAGATGTCCACTCTCGAATAACTCAAGGATTTTCCCCATTTTCTTAGTCATTATGTTGAATAAGTCCTCTTTACTGAGTTGTCCTTTCTTTGGTAGTTGGTTTCCTCCTGGTAGCGGATTTCCCTGCAGCACTGCCTGACTCGTTGTCTCACTTGGAGGTGTATGCCTGGTCTTCTTGTTCCTCTTTGGACATAGACTTGGATGTAAGGCACAACAGGTGGCCTCATTTTTTCCATCTTTGCTACAATGGCTGCAGTAGCATTTCTTGTTCATATATGTATTTCCCCTTCTCTTTTCTGTGTGTGGAAAGAAATCTGCTATCCTCGTCTTTCTCATGGTTTCCATAACCTTCCTGCATAAGGATTTTCTCTTACAACACTAGGATACTGCACGGTTATTCAATCCACAAAATTTGCATGGACTTTGATGTGACAAGCTCTGTTTTATATGATTAGCATGCTTATAATCAAATGGAATTTCAAAGTTTTGAGATTTCTTATACCTCGGTGAGTTTCCTATGGAGTCGGACTAGAAATAAGAGTTGGTATAAAATCTTTCATGGTGTGATCCATATGGATATTTGTGGCCACCCACTTATTCCATTGGCTCGAAAAATAGGTTTCCACCTTGGTATTTTTTTGACAGTGTTTTGGGCTCCAAACTTCCAGGGCCGTTTTGAGGCCCTAAACGATGTTTTTTGGGGATTTGGGGCCCAAGGGACTGCTAAAATGATTTATTTGGGCCATTCAAAATTTTTTCTTCTCAGTTATACCTTTCCAACGGGCTATTATGGGCCTAAAAAAGAGATCATATGCAAAATTTACGAACCCAGGAAGTTGATGTACTAACTTACCCAAACAGGGCCCACATGACTTTTGGCACTTCATATCCTAGGGTTAGGTTTTGTCTAGGGTTTTTGACATTCTTGTTTATTATAAAATGACTTCAGAGCCTCATTGTAACCATCTTCTTATGAATGAGTGCAACTATCACATCTCTTCAAAGAGATAAGTCGCCACCGTTCCAACAAGCTTGTTTTCCACTGCATTTTACAGTTTCAACTTATTTCCTTATTGAATAGAAAACCAGTTTTATTGTATCTCTATTATTTTTTCTTAAGAATATTTTAATAATACGTATTCATTTTTTTCTTCTCATAAAATCTAGATCAATGGTTTCAAAGAAGTCTTGTCCTTGTCACCTTAATGCATGTCCCCAATGAGGTCAGGGTACAAAGAAATGGGTCTCGAGCTTGTTTCTCTTCAGGAAAAAATCTCTTTCATGCCTAAGCGACCTCTCATGGAAGGAGAAAATAAATATGATGGGAAAAGAGATCCTTTCAAAATGTTGCTTGAGGAATCCCTAATGCAACAGAGGAATGAGATGATGGATAGTTTCGTGCAAATCCTTCAGCGGCTACCAACATGCGACACATCTTCCTCGAGCTACAGCGCTACCCCCTTCAAGGTACAAATAAACTTTGATATTCCTATATTTTAAGGTGAGATAGATGAAGATGCTATAGACAAGTTGTTGAATCTACTATAAGGGTATTTTTTTTTCCATAACTTTTCAAATAGAGAAAATATTACTTTTTTCCTCCTCAAAGTTATTCCCCATGTCAAACATTGGTGGGAAAATTTATGTGAGCAAAAGGAAATAGAGGAACACTCATTATTTATAGTCATGACCACCTAGGAATCCTTCAGGGATGCTATTAAGGAACAATACTACCCTGTTGGAAGTTATGATGACTTGTATAACAAATGGACCACACTGTGCCAAGAAAGAGACCAAGCAGTGGTAGAGCTCACAAATATCTTCCATACCTTGTGCACCAAGTTGGGTATCAAATATTTAGAGTGACATCTGGTGCTCAAGTATCACGGTGCTCTTCATAGATACATCTAGACCAAAATGGAATTTGTGTACATATTGTCCTTGGGCGCGACCTACCGATATTCCATCAAAATCGAGTAGAAGCTCAAACAAAAGACGCGACAATTTGGGCCTAGGAACCCCTCACAACAAAATATAGGAAAGGGGGCCCCCAATCCATAGAACAAAGGAAAATTAAAACATGGATAGTATCAGGACAACCATTCCAAGCCACAAGCAAAGAAAGACACCAGAAAGACAAAGAAAGATACTAGGAAGTGGTGCAACTTCCATAAGAGCCCTTGGCATAACATTGTTGACTGCCACTCAAAGCAGTCCTTGGTGGATGAAGTGAAAGCCTCTGAATTAGATGCGGGTTTTGACTTGAAGTCAGAACCAGAAAGGGGAAGACAAATCATTGATGTGGAACCTAGTGCCATCATTGCTACCACCAAGCTCTAGCCTGGTGAACCAGATGAGCCAGAAAAAGAAGGGCACCTCTTCCTTTCACAGATGTGGGTAAAAGGCACCCCACTACACTTCATTGTTGATATCAGTAGCCAGAATAACCTCATCTCAGCAAAGGTCGTCAAGTTCTTGGCTCTATTGACAATTTAGAACCCACAACCCTACACCATTAGATGGCTCCGCCAAGGAAGCTATCTTCGCGTTAGCCAACAATGTCGACTATCATACGACATCTATCCCTTAAAAGATGAGGTATTGTGTGATGTTGCTCCTCTCGAAGTTTGTAATGTTATTTTGGGCCAACCTTATTTATGGAAATGTCATGTTGTATATGATTCTATGCCTCATAGAGTTATTATTACTTTGAACAGAAAGTTGTATAGGAAACCCAAGGCAGTCTATAATATACCAGATATAAAAAGTATGCAGAACGTAAATAAAATGCTAGAAATGGAAGAATAACAGTAATATAACCAGCATAATCTCCACAATAACATAGAAATGATATAAGAACAACAACAGAAATAACACTTTGATTAAGAAAGCAATGTTCAAAGGCCTCTTCCAGGGGGAAACCTCTAGTCGAGAAGCGTTCTATTACAATAATATCCAAGATAGGGTTTTCATACCCTTGACCCTTATTTATACTAACTATGTCTATCAAGAGAAGCATCTAGAGGAGGATCCTTATAGAAGCGGAAGCTTCTATTAGGTCTTCTTACATCCACCTTATTCTATTTAATTGAAAGGCCTTATTAATATTGACCTTTATTACATCTAAATATATTGATATACCTATGTGCGGGTTAGGACCCTAACATGTCTGCCCCCTTAAAAACATCCTTGTCCTCAAGGCTTGAGATGTGGAAACTGCTACAGAATGGTAGTTGGTTCCCAAGTGGCATCTGCTGTAGTTGTATCTTTCCACTAGACGAGCACTTCCTTGATGGTTATCTGATGCAGGCAATGCTCACGCTGGTCCAAAACTACTTCTAGCTGTATCCAAATGAATCCTTCTTCAACTAACTCGGGAAGGTTGGTTTGAATTTGGCACCTAGTTCCAATCACCTTCTTTAAGCATGAAACATGAAAAACAGGATGTAGCTTTGACTAACTGGGCAGAGCTAACTGATAGGCAACTTGTCCCACATGCTTGAGAACTGTATAAGGAGCATAAAATTTGGGCTCTAGCTTCTAACACTACTTGGCCTTGAGGGAAGTTTTCTTGTATGGTTTTAGTCGCAGAAACACCTGATCCCCTTCTGCAAAGTGACGTTCAGAGCGAACTTGATCTGCTTGCTGCTTCATGCAATTCTGTGCCATGACCAAGTTCTCTTTAAGGGTACAAAAAATATCCTCTCAAACTGTAAGTGTTTAGTCAACCGCCTGGACCTTCGAGGTACCTGATAAGTATGAGAGAATTGAAGGGGGATTCTGTCCATATACTGCTTCAAAAAGAGTCATGTGTGTAGTTGTATGGTAGGAAGTGTTGTACCACCATTCACCTAGGGGTAACCATTGAGCCCACTGATTTTTCTTTTCAGAGGCAAAACACCTTAGATATGTTTCCAAACACTTGTTGACAACTTCCATTTGACCATCAGTCTGGGGATGATAAGTTGTGCTTAGATGCAATTGGGTGCCCTGTAGCTTAAACAGTTCTTGCCAAAAATTGCTTGTGAAAGTTGGGTCACAATCAGAAACAATAGAGTGCAGCATGCCATGAAGCTTGAAGACCTAGTCCATGAAAATTTGAGCCATTGTGGAAGTAGTAAATGGGTGTTGAATAGGGAACAAATGATCATACTTGGAAAGGTGATCCACAACCACCATTATGACTGATTTATTTCCCGATTTGGGTAATCCGGTAATAAAGTCCATAGAGATATCCTTCCAAATAGTAGGTGGAATCGGAAGCAGTTGTAGTGTGCCCAGAGTTTTGACTATTTCTTCCTTGTTGCATTGACACACCTCACATTCAACGACAAAATTACAGATGTCCTGTTTCATACCATCCCAGAAGAAAAAATGTTTGACCCTGTCATAGGTTTTGGTGAACCTAGAGTGCCCCACTGTGGGTGTAGCATGAAGCTCAGAAAGTACCGTGGATTTAAGATTTTATTGTTTACTTAAATACAAATGGTCTTTGTATCGAAGCTCATCCTGGAGCTAAGAGTACCCTAGGGGAGCTGGAGCATTGGTCTGCAATTGCTGGATCAGATGCGAACCTTTGGGATCTTGTAGCCATTCCTGGTGCACAGCTTGGAGCCAATCTGGTACAATGAAGGAAAGAGAAAAAAGGGATCCTTCTTCTTCATATTTTCCAGAAAGTGCATCTGCCACCACATTGTCTTTTCCCTTTCTGTAAATGATCTCATAATCATATCCAAAGAGCTTAGTCACCCATTTTTGTTGCTCCGGCGAGGAAATGTGTTGTTCTAGAAAGTACTTGAGGCTTTGATGGTCTATCTTAATTTGGAAATGTTGCCCCAAGAGATAAGGGAGCCACAGATCAACGATATGCAGAATAGCCAACATTTCCTTTTCATAGATGGGTTTGCCCAGATTCCTTTCAGATAGTTTGCTGCTGGTGAAGGCCAAAGGTCGACCCTTTTGCATAAGGACAGCACCGATTCCTTTCCCTGAGGCATCACATTCCAACACAAAGGTCTTTGTGAAATCAGGAAGGGCCAGAACCAGAGTGGTGCACATGGTTGTCTTCAAGGTTTGAAAAGCTTGAGCATTGGCTGGAGTCCAAGTGAAAGAGTTCTTTTTGAGGAGATTCATGAGAGGCGATGCAATCTTGCCATAATTCTTAACAAACTTGCAATAATACCCTGTTAATCCCATAAATCCACGCAATCTTTTGAGAGTCTTTGGGTGCGGCCAGTATTGCATAGCTTCAATCTTTTTCGGATCCACCCTGATGCCATCCTTGCCAACTAGATGACCCAAGTATTCTACTTCTGAGGCACCAAAAGAAAATTTAGACTGTTTCAGGAAAAGTTTGTGTTGAGAGAGTAGATGGAGAACTTGATCCACATGAGTAAGATGATCTGTCTAGGTTTTTCTATAGATTAGGATATCATTAAAAAAAACTAATACAAAATGACAGAGAAAAGGATGAAAGACATGATTCATGAGGCTTTGGAAGGTGGAGGGGGCATTACACAAGCCAAAGGGCATGAC
>JASDQU010229592.1:1819-17141 GCA_032191745.1 Picea mariana | reverse complement strand
AAAAGGATGAACCCTAGATTTGTTTTTACATAAGATACATAAAATTAAAACCAAAGTTCCGAGAAGACTGTGTATGAGCTCCATAGAACTAAATCAAGGCCTCGTGTAACAAAGATTAAAGAAAATATCTCACCTTAATGGAACCCGTATACCTTGACGGTATTTGAGAGGGTCCTATTAAAATCCTGAACGTATGTTCCTATCTTCACAAAACATAAAGGATAAGATTTAGTACCGAGATCTATATGGGAATAAAATAAAATTTTAAACATATTGTTTAACAAGTTTACCTTTCTCTGTGTGTGAGGGGCAGGATAAGAGGGAATTTCGAAGTGATTCGACCCTTCAATCGCTCCAAATTCAAATATGGGGACGCAAGAAAAGTCGAAGAAGAACCTCAACATTCTGATGGGTTCTCTCGCACTCACAAGAGACCTATCATTAGTTTTTAAACTATATAATATTAGTCCCTGCCCTTCGGGCAATAGGGATTTATAGTAAATGATTTTCAACATTTCTATTAATCATGCACAGGAATCGATGAACTTTCCAGGTTTTAATCTGGAGTTTTAGATAATTAGTAATTTTTTAGTTTCGTTTCATTAATTTATCCAAGGTTTTAACGTTTGGCTTCTTATTTAACTTCATATTGAAGCAAGAGGCTTCTTAAACATAGGAAACAAGGGATTTAAAATAAAAAATAAATATACAGCAAGCTAGGTGAAAGTAAGGTGAATTAATGTTAAGTTTCAACTTAACATTAATTTTCAAACATTAAACATTTAATGTTTTGAACACGTAAAGTCTATAACTCACTTTGTAATGTTTGGAGGTGGCCTTGGTGTTGGTATCTCACAGTTACCCGTGTCATGTCCCTGCAACGTGTTCACTCATGTCCATGTCCATGTTGCAGCTTGGATAGATCAATTGATTCATTGAACTAAAATATTAGGACTTTCAATAACAACCTGACTACTTGTCGGGCTGCCCGTCACTGGCTGAAAATATTTCTATCAAAGGAGAAGGCATATTTTGAAGTGGATGAGAATCCTGGGTGGATGACATATCTCTGTAAGATAGCATATGATTATTATCCTAAGTTTGTGAATGTTTTGGACGCATAAAGTCTATAACCCACTTTGTAATGTTTGGAGGTGGCCTTGGTGTTGGTGTCTCACAGTTACCCGTGTCATGTCCTGCAACGTGTAACGTGTTCACTCATGTCCATGTCCATGTTATGCTCTTTTATCTCACCACCTTTCCTCCCATTCCATTGCAACTTGCCTCCCCACTATATGGATGGGCCTGTGTTACTCAGCTTGGATGGATCAATTGATTCATTGAACTAAAACACAAGGACTTTCAATAACAACCCGATTACATGTATATAGTGGGCCTGTGTTACGCAGCTTGGATGGATCAATTGATTCATTGAACTAAAATACAAGGACTTTCAATAACAACCTGAGTGGGCCTGTGTTACGCAGCTTGGATGGATCAATTGATTCATTGAACTAAAATACAAGGACTTTCAATAACAACCTGACTACTTGTTGGGCTGCCCGTCACTGGCTGAAAATATTTCTGTCAAAGGAGAAGGCATATTTTGAAGTGGACGAGAATCCTGGGTGGATGACATATCTCTGTAGGATAGCATATGATTATTATCCTACAGTTTCTGAACATTTCATGTCCCACATGATATGAGTATGAATCCCACCTAGGTCATCATCATTGTTGCTTTGGGGCTCCAATTGAAGCGAAACAACGCTTGGCGATCCAACACAATGCTTGACGATGTAAGAGATTGAGTAAGTTAGATGAGCTACATTACCTGCAAAAGCAGAAGCCATTTTCGGGTCTAGTACAGGGAGCTCATCTATAGCTGATTTTGCAGCCTTAATTAACTAGTCCAAAACCTTACTATACTGCTCATATCCTACTGTCTTGCAGGTCGTACAGTTGAAATGCAGTAGAAACAGACAGCCTAACCCTTCTGTGATGGAGTCTTTTTGTTGTGAGTACTTTACTGTGACGATCTTTACCTCCAGTCAGCCAAGAAACGCGTACTAGTCTCCACTCCTGCTCGACCTTCCTCCCTGACTATATCTCAACAACCGTTGATTTTCTCTTTATCTTCCCGGCGTTTCTCTTTCGAGTCTCGACTCTGAGAAGGCTGCCTGATCTTTGCTGTATATTTCCACTCCAGGCTCTCTATTTTTAACCCTCATGAACCAGGCCTCCAAATCCTCAGAACTATTGCTCACCATATTATTAGAATAAGCATCTTGACACTGCCGGGTTTGAAACTTTGAACTGGAGACTTAGCTTCTGCGAAGGAAGTGTAGTTTCGAACTCATTACCATATCTGTCGCAAGTTCTTTGGAATTAATCTATTGACACAGGTGCGTTCGATGCATTTTTCCATGAAGTAGTAGTACCATAAGCCAGACTTTTGTCCCTCGCAGCAAATGAAAGGGCCGGTGCAGTTGCCAACCTTGAAGGAAACTAATAGCTTTCCCTACTATGGTTGCTTGGTTATTTTAACAGTAATCCATGCAGCGACAGAAAACACAAAGTTAACTTTATAATGGAGTCTGGATTTATGCAGTGCAGTTGCAGGGCCACGCGGATTGGAGACGACCGTGTAAAAACTAGGATTGATCACCGACAGCTCACTGAAAGCCGCAGTTTGTTAGTGACTAACTTTCTTAAGTTTTATCATCACCCTGCCTATTTACTACTTTTCAAAGTTACACCATCTGCTATGTTGCCTACTGCCCACGAGTCTCCTTTCTACCTGGTTGAGTCTCACCCAGTTGTTTCCAATGGTAGACATTCTTATGCCAATGGCCCAGTGGAACACGCTGCAGGTCACCTCAGCATCCAGTTAGGGCCCAGTTATATAATCAAATGTTCCCAAATGAAATACTTTACTGCCCATGGGTAGCTATTAAACATGAGAGTGTCACATCCAATTGATAATCATGCTGTAAAACTGAGAGAGTCACACCTAGTTGATAATCATGTTGTACCTTACGAACATACACATCCAGTTTTCATAACGCCCAGTTCCTACAGACCGAAGTTATCGAATCACCCAATTCCCTATAGTTACACAGACAATGGATCTGTGCTTTGTATCAGCGCAACTGAAGGATTTATTGCCTGCATATCTCTCTGCCCATGATGAAGCGTCCAAGGTTTAATGCTTTGCAGCAGCGCGACTGAAGCCTCTAGTTTCCTCTATCTTTCCAATCCCTAGGTTGTAGTATGATTCTAGTTCCCCTCACGAGTATGCCACACTTGTTTCTTTGCTTGACAGTCCATTAACACGTGGACAATGGTTATAAATAAATAAAAATAATTTTTTATTTTTTATTTGGAGTTTATTCTAACTTCTGATAGTGGAAATCAATTAATCGTATCCGTGGCATGTGTTTCCTGCATATTTTTTTCACTAAGATATTTTCAACCTTGTGCATTGTGGATCATATTTTTTTCACTACGATATTTTCAACCTTGTGCATTGTCGATCAAAGAGAGACTCTTTTCCAACATTACAAGAACATCTTTATGGAAATTTACATGAACTCAAACGATTCGGAAATCCTCATCAAACCTCTAGCACTACTTCTTTTTCATAAGTCGTTTTTTTCAATTACTTTATTGAATTCAAGTTTTAGTATATACGTTTATAGTTTATATGTTTTGCATTATAGAATTTGGATTATAACATTATGCGTTTGCATTTGAAAACGTATACTTAACGTTATTCCCATTATACAGAAGGACTAAACTGCTTTGCAAATTCTCTTTTCTCATTATTATACAAACATCATATGTTGGACAAGATTTACCCACGTAGTTGAAAACATTCTTAATCTAAGCATTTTTCACACCCTATATTATATGCTAAATTGATTATTTCCTGAGCCTTCTATTATATACAGTAAATACAATGACTCTAGTGTTGAACAGTATGCCTCCTTTAGTTATGAGTCGTATTTACATAGTTCTGAATAGAAACGAACATGGGGAGTGAGCTCTGTTCAAATAGACAGCTCTCTTACCCAAATTTTTCGCTTGTTTCAAACACTGGGAGTGAGCTCGCGTCAAACACTGGGAGTATCGGCATACCATGTGGTGGGCATTTCTTTTTATGTGTATGTATTCTAAGACCTGCGACACTCGCACCCAAGAGCAAGTCCCTGGTTTCTGGAATCATGTCTGGTGGCAATGGAGGTTTTGTCTATTCCACAGAAGACGAATGGAAAAAGGCTTCTCTCTATTTGGAATCCTCCTCCGAATGCCACCTCTCTCTCTAGATGGCTGCAATAACTCTCAAAAACATTCACACTTACTTGCAGCTTGAAGCCCATAAGAAACAAGAACTCCATTTCCATTCTATTTATTTCTTTGCTGCTCACGCCTCCCACAGTTGCGTAATATGAATTCCTATAGTTCCTGTTTACAATTCGAAATTGAAATTAGAATCAGGACAATGAGACTGAAGGTTAAAATTAAAAAAAGAAATAGGGGATCGTGGATGGTGTTAAATTTGAGAATTACTTACAGGTCTTCGAGGAACTTGGAGGCAACCATAACTGTGCAATGGCTTTAATACTCACCAAGATCTACCAATCCATAAGACATAATATTTCTCTTTCATTTCCAACGTGGCTTTTAGACTAAGAACTCAAGAGCCTTATTTTCTCTTCGTTTTTAACCCTACGCACACTTGGGATCGTCATTTCATTTTTCTATTATAGTTTTTCTTTCCTATTTGCAAGCAATGCCTATATTTAGAATATCAGAGCAGCAAGTCCTGATTTTAGGGAAGCGGTATTTATGTCTTTCTAGCTAGGACTTGTTGCTCCACAACTACCTTGTTAGTAAAGAAATCAAAGTAAAATGCGAGAAGAATTTTATGTATAATCATGATAATTTTCACAATTTGATAAGACTTCATCAGGCAAGCAAAGACGCGTACTACTAAAGTGCTAAAATGAAATTTAGAAAGGTCGTCGGGTAATGACTACAGATAATTAAAACAAACATTGAGAAGTAAAGTGACCAACAGATCACTGTAGTAAACCTTAGTCGCTTCAAAATAAAATTATGCACTGAAATAATAATGTATAGTGACAAACCTAGTCCTGTAGCATGACTCTATGCATTTCAATCATATATCCCACTTGACAATAATACACTTCGATTAAAAGCACTGAAATAATAATGTATAGTGACAAACCTAGTCCTTTAGCATGACTCTATGCATTTCAATCATATATCCCACTTGACAATAATACACTTCGATTAAAAGGTTCACTATGAATGGGAGAAAAACCCCTTTGTGATCCCCAAGAAATATATATATCGCAATCAGGGACGCATAGAAGAAAATAGGTGCAACACAATGTCTGCTCTCTAAATTAAGTACAATTCTCCTTTTTCCCAAACAAAAAACTTTGATTATTTAACTTAGATTTGTCTTCCAAATACAATCAAGGCTAGATAAAATCTCACAACGGATAATAACCTTTTTTTTCTGTCTTAAAGAAAAAAAGATAAGAACCTTAGATCTGGGTTATTGTTAATCAATGAAAAATAAATATAAGTCTTTGATTTTGATAGGAATAAAAAATATTGAACCTAACAACGAATGGTTAAATATTTGTAGGTTCTATATTGACAATGAGAATAAGACTGAAGTTTTTACCCTTAAAAAAAAATTAGTAGCAAATCTTGGGGTTTATTACACATACTTTCACAGTTTTGAAAATCAATGAAAAATAAATATAAGTCTTTGATTTTGATAGGAATAAAAAATATTGAACCTAACAACGAATGGTTAAATATTTGTAGGTTCTATATTGACAATGAGAATAAGACTGAAGTTTTTACCCTTAAAAAAAAATTAGTAGCAAATCTTAGGGTTTATTACACATACTTTCACAGTTTTGAAAGGAAGATTTATTACTCATAAAAGTATTCGAGTTCTTTTTGCGGATCTCTTACCTAGTTTTTCTTTTTTAAAGAAAACATTTGAAAAATTGACTTGTATTAAATTCTGTTCTCAACAAATTTTGTGTTTATAGTAATTTGATTGAGTCTTTATTTATCATAAATTACTATTTCATGTATCTAAATCTCTATGTGATGGTTTTTCTTTATTGGAATCTTTTATGTCCACGTTCACCATATATTTGTGCTATGTCCACTTATATATAAATATATTCTACAATATTTCTTTCTAGAGCATGAAATTTCATATATTACATACTGATATCACATATATAAGTATATATGATTATCTTGCGACGCCTTTTCTTACTTAAATATGAATAATTATATGAATTTCATATGTATTGTATCTTAGGAAAATTGTAAGATTGATAATCTTGGAAACACCTATCAGAAAGTAGGTGAAGAATCCTTTTAGATTTCTCAATGGATAACTTCTATAATCAATTATTTCTATGGTGAACTAGATAATTCATTAAACAACAAGAATATATAAGGTATAAAATACCTATCTATAACAAAACCATTAAATAAATAAACAGGGTTATGAGGTTCTAAGGCACTTTGTAGCTTAACATTGTTAATGTACATTAATATATAATTTATTTCTTAACATTTTACTTATGTAGCTACATGCAATCAATAAACCCAACAAGAGTAATAAGATTCATCTATATAAATCAGACCTTGTAGCTATAAGAAATTCAATAAAACAACATGAGTAAAAAGTAGTCAATGAAAGATACATATATGTAACAGTTGTGTTGGAAACAAATGGAATAAATAGATGCAAAAAAACCAATATTACTTATCTTGATCACCCCCTAGCCTGACCATGGCTCCATAAGGGCAAACTAAGCTTCACTCCTTAGCCACGGTCATTATGTAAAATTGAGAAATAATTTTCCTAACACCACTTGTATTCACCCAACAAATATTCCTTCTCACAACATACTAAGCAATGTATTTCCTCTCACATATGATGTATATATCTCATTTATCATTTCCTAAGACTTTTCCATCCATTTCCCTCCATGAGAAATTCACATCTTTACAAATCCTTGATTTTTAGAGGTTTGCAATGACATAATTAAACTTTTGACACTTGTAAAATTAATTTCGGAGTTAACACAAATATGTTCCCCACTCATGGAGTCATAGTCATGTTCTTTTTACCTAGTTTTTTCTTCTATTTCCATCATTTATTTTATTAAAAATATCTATCTCATACATTTGTCCATCAAAAGAGGACATTTGGCAAGCCAAACTCTTGCTCAACAGTCACAGAAATAGTAATTACATGCCTTTATAATTTTCAATACAAATTCAACATTAAAATAAAATGTTTAATATTTAAGGATGTCACATGATAACATTGAATCTTGAAAAATTCTTTAGTAATAAGTACAAGCACAATTATCAATATAGGCAATGTCTCATCCTAAAAAAAATTGATAAATGAAGGTTTCTAATCTCTTCGTGGTACAACTTATTTGTATGTATAGCCAAAAGCATTCCATAACATGGCATGATACTTTTACATACATCCATCCCAATGACAACTAAACTTGACACAATGTGAGAAGGTAGAGTCCTTTTGAACATTGCTAAATATTTTAGCCCTTGGTGTCTATAAAATTAGTCATTGGATCAATTGTTTCTACTAGCATGTATCATGAACAATGAGGAGCTCAAGTTAAATGACTTAAGGTTAATTGGATCAATTGTTTCTACTAGCATGTACCATGAACAATGAACCATTAACAATGAGAAATCAACGAGGAAATCAAGTTAAATGACTGAAGGCTAATGAAATCCAAAAGTATGTACTTGAGATATTGCACAGAAACATTGAAAAAGACAATGCTCGACACAAGAAGCAACATATCCGTCATTCATTCCAAATTAGGGATAAACATTCATTACATCTATAAAAATAAAGGTTCAATGGCCATACACAAAGCTAAAGTGTTTGAGATATGGTTCTTACACGACACTTTAAAAAAATGAAGGAAAAATGTTTTTAAGCTCATCATTCAACCATCTAAAGTGTTTGAGATTTAAGCTCATCATTCAACCATCTAAAGTGTTTGAGATATGGTTTTTACATGGCACTTTGAAAAAATGAGGAAAAATGCTTTTAAGCTCATCATTCAACCATACTTGGGCTTGCATGCAATGTTAAACATGGACTTGCTTTGGCCATATTTTCCACCATTGTGAATATACATCCATTTAGATGTTTAAGATCAACTTGCAATCAAAATCATTGTTCGACAATGATTATATCATACAAGGACACATTGAATTCACTTGTTTCATATGGATAAAGAAGGACAAATCATAACTTAGGGTAAGTGCTATACAAAAACTAATTGGGCACGAAAGTTTCATCGTCTGCATAACCAAGCAATGGGGACTATTTCCAATGAAGGGGAAGCTCTGGTCCATCTCAAAACTCAATTGAAGAAAATAAACTTATGCATAGTACTTAGTTGACTTGTAAGCTAGATCATAATCACTTGTCCACTTTAAACTTAATCATCGTTGACTTAGTTAAATGCCACATCCTTTGAAAATAATTAATCATCATACATGCCATGAAATTTTTAACAGTTCATTGACACATAGGCCGCCACGATTAATACAAGGCCACCACCATCAATACAACAACACGTACCTCTTCTTCAAACTAACAATTAGTGAGACGATGGTTAATCTTCCTTATTAGGCTGAAAGGTGTACACCTATTGACCATGGGTACATTTAATAGGTTTTTAGTGCTTAATCAGTTTTGTATGGACAAGATTAAATATTGATAGAATATTCTTAGTAGTCCCAATAAATCAATGGTTGTGATTTCAACCACTAACTTCCTCACTATTATAAAGACGTCAGTTTACATGTTTATTTTTTTACTTTTACTTAATCATATTTAAAATTTATTATGGTGGCTAGCTGATTGCCACATATGAGTGATTAGGGTTTCATTTTCTAGGCCAACCTAAACCCTTGACCTTCACCAACCATGTTCTGGACACACTGCCTCCTTCCAGCCAACTCTTTTCGATGTCCACCAACCACGAATTTGTAACTGTGATAGTTATACCAGCATTGACAAGGCATGATATATTGAGATCGATATGTCGTTAGACGGCATATTAATCAAACCGTTGACCAAAAAATTATGAGGTTTTCCCAAGTGGAACATTGAATTTGATTTTTGTTATTTATTTTAATTATTTGAAAACATTTTCCATTACGTGATTGGTTTAAATGTACTCTTATTGTCGAGGTAAGGGAGATAAATAAATACAAACTTATATTCTTTGTCTACAATAATGAATTTTTCTTTTAAATGGCGGCATGACTGTGCATTAATATTAGAAGAATTTATGAGATTATGAGATTTTAGGATGGAGATGTCCATATATATTAGAAGAATTCATCAAAAAGAATGACTGTGCATTGAATTTATGAGATTATGAGATTTTAGGATGGAGATGTCCATATATATTAGAAGAATTCATCAAAAAGAATGACTGTGCATTAATATTTACCTTGGATACCAGAACATTTATTCCGGCATGTTTGTTGTCCCACCCAAATTCGTTAATGTTTTCGTCAGCTCCGAGTGTCTTGCCATTTATTTGAATGTAGTTATTATATGAATGGTTCTTCGTTGCCTTGTGCAACCAGGCGGCACCCCATAGCAATTCATCCTGCAAAACGGGAGTACCTATTTTTCTTACTCCTCATCAATCGTTTTACATATTGTATAGTGAAGCCCTTCAAGACATGCGATGCATATACTGCAAAAACATTACTTGCTATCCATCAAAGTCGCAGTAGAAAGGACACATTCCTGCTCTCACGGTCTGACTGTCACTGTAAGCTCCCCTGTATTTGTCCGCGAACCCAAACACCTGTGGACAGAGTAAAAAATATAATTAGATTTTGTTAAAAACCCCTAAAATTTAGGCAGCTTAACTGCCATTTACAATAACACCATCTCTACCTGCTTTGTGTATGCTCTGATTAAACAATGGGCTTATGAGAATTGCAATACTTATGTTCTCATTAACCATTGAACTTACCAGGTTACCAGAATTCCAATTTTAAGGTTGTCTAGGTTTATTATCAATACTCATTTTTTATTTGACCTTACCCAAAGTGGGTGTATATCAGGATCGGTTTAATATGGATTTGTGTTCGGATTATTTTTCTCACAAGTCTTTATTTAAACTGAAAAATAATATTAAATTTTATCTATTTTTCTCATAAGTATCTATAGGCTAATTTGAATTGATCACCACAAACACTATTAAATTTTATGAATTCTATGTCACTGGGAGATGAAATTAATGTTTAGGTTTTTGTCTCCTAAGGGTAGTACAGTTAGTGGTGGTGGTTAGTGTGTTCTTATGTCACTCCATAATATTAAATTATTAGTTCAAAATTTTGGGGAAAAAAATGCTTTTATTTTTAGGGTCATTTTCTAGAAATTAATACTTTTTTTTTTCTTTTTTTTTTTATACATCCAATATTAAGTGGATTTTCCCAATTTTTCTTTACATATTGAATATCATTTTATTTATTTAATTTTTATAAACTTTATTTCAAAGAATTTTTTCTATAAAATTGATTTGATTTTAATAAAATTCTGATGAATAAATTATGATGGATTTGTTTGTGTTTTATTTATTTTATTAGTTCATTATTACTTATTTGCATTGGAATTGGTATTGTAATGAAGTGAAACCATTTCTAAGTATTTTAAATGGAGTGTTTTACCTTTATTATTTTATATTCTTATGTTTATTATAGGTATAGAAAGAAATAGAAGATGTCTTTAACTTAACTTCTCTTAATTATTGATATCTAGTTACTATTCTTCTTTCCAGTAAATTCTTATGTTTATTATAGGTATAGAAAGAAATAGAATATGTCTTTGACTTAACTTCTCTTAATTAATGATATCTAGTTACTATTCTTCTTTCCAGTAAATATCTACATCTAAAACACCAGCAAACCACCAGCATAGGCACCTCATTGAGCTTGAGAACCAGTCATCTGAACAGAGGAAAAGCCTGAGCCAAATCGCATCCATTGACACAGAAACATAGATGGAAATTAGAGAAAAACACAAAGGCAATTGCAATGGAAATGGAACCATGCTCCCAAACCTAGTAGAGAAAAAATCGAATAACAAAACTAGTATAACAAAACCCGGTCTAGAAAACAATGAAGAAGCAAAACCAAAAGAAGTTCTTCGGATAATTGTTTGATGCATTTAAAAACCTCACCCCAGAGTTATGCTCCATTTTAAACCAACCTAAATAATCAGAAAATCAATCAAAATTTTGGATAGGCCGAAAATTAAAAAATGAAAAACCCAAAATAAGTTGGAAAAAAGATTGCTACCAAGTTAGCTAACTCCACAATGTGTTGTCTATAGGGCCTTTCAAAGTACATCCAAATCCTTTCAGTTATTAAGGAATTTGGTGGCGCTTCTGGATAGGTGTGTTGTGTTTCCTCCTAAGTTAACCTAACCCAATCTGAAGAAAACCACCCTCAGATTTCTGCAATGAATCCTGGTCACTTGAATTGCATTTTAGTGAAGCTATTCACTTCGTGATGAATAGAGTCAAACAACAAAAACCTTATTTCTCGAAGTATTATGTCCTAAAATTAAAGTATCTTGTTGTGGAAAGAGAAGATTCAATCCTAAAATCAAGACAATCCACCTTAATCTGACTGCAATTGAGAAAGGAACACCCTTATCATTTTGAATATGTAAGAAAAGTATCAACCGAACTACAAATCCACTTAAAATCCATCCTAATCACTAGCCTATGCATAGCGGAGGGAGATGGCACAAATGAACTCTGTTTGTATATTTTATGTTGATGACAGAACGCTAGAGAAATGAGTCAAGTGAGAATAGGTACACCTAAGGCCTGGCTAAATGGCACAAAATTATAAGAATCCTCCCGGGAGAACCAACATGTATAGGAGAAAAGGCTAATTGGCCAGAGAAGATGGGAGGAAGGATATTTCATTCCGATCGAACAAAGGGTGAGGAAAGGGCTCGAGGCGAAACAGGGAGGAAAATAAAAACCCTGCAGGAGGGGACAGAGCAAGAAGAACAACCTATATAGGAGGAACAGATGGAAATGGAACCCCGCAGTCAAGAGAACTATGAGGAACCACAGATAAGAAATGATTACAAGCCCTTATTTTCAATCAAATGGGAGGTATTTCCTTCGACTTCCTGTTTGAGCGCCTCCATGGGAACTCTACCTTCCTCTTTTTTGGGGCCCCTCGCACTTCCTTCGACTTGGAGTAAGCTAAAGCTTCTATGAAATGGAGCTCGATGGGACGTCTCATTGTTCCATTGTTCTAGTGGATATTGTTCCATTTCTTCTCTGGTTGCTAATTCGAGTGCTAAATTGAATATAAGTTTTAGATTTTATTTGTTTCATAAGTTAAAAGTAGCATGAAGAATTTTTGGTTTTTAAAGATTATGACATAATTGAATGTTTGCAAGGGATTGCAAATGTGTGTTTTAGGAATGTTCCTGTTAGGACAAATTGTGAATATCTTTTTCAATTATATATATAAGAATTTTTTGACATGAATTATTAAATAGGACATCCCATTATCATTACTATAATTGTCTTCTTATTTTAAAATGGCAAATTCCTAGTCCAGATATGGTATTCACAAATATCCACGAGAAAACACTTTTCATAATTCATGTCAAATTGGTCATTTTAGAATTATTATGTGCATAGATGTATTATGTCCAGTTTTAGAGGGTGAGTTTTTATGACCTGATATTTTAGTGAAACAACTAGCTAGATAGCCCATAGTTTACAATATTATGAAATCTTTTATTATGTAATTTAATACTTTAGTCTTAGATTTAATATTATTAATGTAGTGATCAAAATAAAGAAACAAGTAAATAAACATACTATTCACACATATCACATATCCAAGAGTAGAGTAAACCTAATAAGAAGGCTAGGCCTATGCTATGCTATTTTTTTTTTAATTTTGAAATGCAAGTACAAAGAAAAGGGTATTAGCTATGTATTTTACATACACATTGTGGTCTAAATGGATACTAAAGAATCCTCTACCTTTTGTGTTATGATTCAATATCTCATTTCTAGATGATTTTTTTAACAATGGACCAATAACAATACCAAAATAATGGAATCCCTTCCTTTCCTAGAGGCCTAGTATTTAACATAGCATGATAGTAATCTAGGTTCATGGTTGAGGTTTTTACATTCCTCATCTCTCGATTATTGTTATGGTTTTGGACCCTCTAGAATCTTCTTACTAGTCCCACATGTTACTAGTCCCATATCCTTAGGAGGAACATGAGAGCCGAGGGTTCGAGAGAAGCAGCGACAATGGGTGTTGATTTAATTACGGGTGGAAAGAGCCAGAAGACTAGGCGTGCTTCTCAGCTCCAATTTTGGCTATTCTGGTAACCTCTCTCAGCTCCTTCAATCCGTTTAGGATTCTGTTCCACCGTGAATCAAGTGCGTAAAGGTCAGAAATACATCCATTTTTTTAAGGTTTAGCAAAGCTTGGGGATTGAGATAGACGGGTATATTTTTCTTTGTATTTGTGACATGTTGGAGTTAATGTTGTAATTTTAGAGCCATTTAACAATCAGGGTGGACTGATTGGTAATCTTGGATAATTGTGCATTGAAAAAGTATAACTAGGTAGTATACAAAAAAAAATTCGGGCTTGATTTTTTTTAAGAAAATGGCATTAGGCATATTTCAGCAGCTCAGGATTCCAACATTTTTTGGAAAAAATTATGATAATTGGGCATTTAGAATGAAATTAGCATTTGATTCATAAGAACTAACAGATATAGTAATGAATGGATATACTGAACCACAAGATGAGTCTATTTTGAGTGTTGATGAAAATAAAAAGCTTGATGAAAGTAGGCCAAAGAGTAAAAGGGCTTTGCAGATAATTGGACAAGCATTGGATGATTCGGTTGTTGGAAGGATTAAACCAGCCACTACAACCAAGCAAGCATGGGACATTCTAGAGACAACTTATCAAGGCACTAGCAAGGTAAAAATCGCCAAACTCCAAGCACTTAGAAGGGAATTTGAAAACTTGCAAATGAAAGATTTTGATTCAATAGATCAGTTTACATATCATGTTACGGAGTTGGTTGATCAAATAAGGAAAAATGGTGATGAGCTAGTAGATCAGAAGGTTGTAGAAAAGGTTTTAAGAAGTTTGCCTAGAAAATTTGATGCAATTGTTGTGGTAATTGAAGAATCTAAATATTTAACTAAATATTCTATGGATGAGTTGGTTGGCTCCTTGAAAAATTATGAAGACAAGTTGAACAGGAATGACAATACCTTATTGGAGCATGCATTCAAAACACAAATGACATTTGTCAGAGGTAGAGGAAGAGGAAATCTAGGTTTCAGAGGAAGAGGAAGAGGAAGAAATAATTTTCAAAGAGAAGAAAGAAAGTATCAAGACCCAGGAGGAAGGAGAAATCAAAATTTCAACTCAAGGGAAAGCCATTACAATCAAGCATCTCAAAGGTATGACAAATCAAATATTCAATGTTATTACTGTAAGAAGTATGGTGACTTTGCAAATGAATGCCAAAAGAGACAAGTGGATATGAGAAAGAAGAATGCACATTTTTCTGAGAGTAGTTTTGAGACATTGTTTATTACATGTGATGTAGCTCAAGAAAATGCAAGTAACATTTGGTTTCTTGATAGTGGTTGTAGTAACCATATGACTGGAAATAAAGGGTTGTTTGAGAATTTGAATACATTAGTTAAAGCACAAATTAAATTGGGTAATTGATAATATTGTAGAAGTCATGGGAAAAGGTGCAATCAATGTAATAACAAATAGTGGAAAGAAAACTATTCCTGATGTTTACTTTGTGCCTGGTTTGAAGCATAATCTCATAAGTGTGGGACAACTTACTCAAAAATGTTATAAAGTTTCTTTTGACAATAATGTATGCACTATATTTGATATTCCTCCTAGTAAAGTGGTGATTGCAAGGATCAAAATGACAGACAATAGAATGTTCCCACTTCAAATGAAAAGTGAAATGATGGAGAAGATTGGAGGAAGTTTCAAGGCATCGAGCCAAGATCAATCATGGATATGGAACTTGAGGTATGGCCATCTAAACTTCAAAGCACTATGTCTATTGCAAAGAAATGAAATGGTAAAAGGTTTACCACCTATTCAAGCACCAATTAGTTCA
>JASDQU010229591.1:3417-17210 GCA_032191745.1 Picea mariana | reverse complement strand
CAAAGATGGCACATTTTATTCCATGCCAGAAGACCAGCGATGTGACTCACATAGTGAACTTGTTTTTCAAGGAGATCATTAGACTTCATGGATTGCTGAGAAGTATAGTATCGGACAGGGATACGAAATTCATAGGGAATTTCTGGAGGACACTCTGGAAGAAGATAGGGACTAACTTGGCGTTTAGTTTAGCTTACCATCCTCAGAAGAATGGGCAAACAGAGATGGTAAATAGAATCTTGGGAGTTTTATTAAGGAGCCTGGTGACAGAGCACCACAGCAGTTGGGACAACATATTGCCGCAGGTGGAGTTCGCGTACAACAATTCAGTGAATCGGAGTACATGTAAAAGCCCATTTCAGATTGTGTATGGGACACAACCGAGGGGGGTTTCTGAACTACGGTATTCAGAATAGACTGCCACTAGCAGCGCGAGCGCTGAAGAATTTGTAGAGGCAATGAAGGAACTTCATGGTAAAGTGAAGCAACGATTGATGGATTCAAATCAGGAGTACAAGTGCAGAGCAGATCGGCATCGGAGACAACTTCAGTTTGAAGTTGGTGATCTAGTTCTGGCACACTTGAGAAAGGAAAGGTTCCCAAGGGGAACATATAACAAATTAAAAATGAAGAAAATTGGGCCATGCAGGGTCCTAAATAAATTGGGAGAAAATGCTTACGAGATTGAATTGCCGGATGACATTGGAATATCTCTGACATTCAATGTCTCAGACTTATATCCATATAAGGCTAACGAAATAGGAGCTGGAAGTGATGAACTACCATTGATCCAGTGGCAGAAGCAATTACCAGTAGCAGAGAAGCCATAGATGGAATACATGCTAGACAAAAGAATGGGCAAGAAAACTAGGCAAAAGCAGTATTTCAAGTACCTGGTCAAATGGAAGAATCACCCAGTGGAGGATGCCAGCTGGGAGATGGAAGCAGTGATTCAAAGACATGGACAGACCATGCGGGAGCTCATGGACAGGAGCCCATGAAAAGTTTCAAGCCGAGGAGTATGATGCAGGAGAATCCTTGACTCATCAGGGAGCATCGACCAAGACAAGCGAGCCAGCATGAAAGACAATGAACAGCTGGACAAGGCTAGCCGAAACTTTTTGAAATTTCATTTAAGATGATGCACCAATGTGTAAATAAACCATTTATGAAAGTGCCTTTGTACATTATAGAGGACCTTGAGCCTTTAAGCTCTCGTCCTTAGGTAGATGAGGCATTTAATAGATTTAATGCAGGTAGATAGATGTTTAAGACTAGATTAGATAGTTTTAGAGTCCGAGAGGGAAAACGGATATAGACACCCTCCTTGTATCATTTGTAATATATTTAGAAGCATTCAGAGAAGGGAAGAGCAAGCAGAGAAATTGTGAAGAACACCCCTGTACAGATGTTATTGAATTAATAGAAGACAGTTCTAATTCAATTTCATGGTTGGTGTTGTTTCTCTGTGTATGTTGCCATGTGATCATGAATGTTTTTTTTTATGGATATGAATTTGTTTTAAATATGTTGTGTATGTGGTTTCATGGTTGAATTGAAATCTGTGAGGGTAAGAAATTAGTTTCAATTGTTTCTGTATTCTGAGCCAACAGATTCCTGCAAAGAGTGCTGTGGAATTTGTCCTCAAGGAGTGCGTGACTGCAGGGTTCATATAGAGAGAACTTTTGTTCTAAGTTCTCCGGAGTGTAAAATCTGGTACTGGAGCTGTGCAAAGGGGATGCAGGCTGGATGAAGACTCAGAGTTGTTAGTCTAAGCAAATGAGCCAAGAACTGCTGCTGCAGGAAATGCGCAGAGTCTGAAGGGTTCAACACTTGAGAAATTGCTGAACGCCAAGTGCAAGGAGCGCATAGATATTCCTCTGAAGGAGTCAGGGTGAATAAGTTCAAGAGGGATAGCTCCTTCAGAATATCCTTGGAAGGGAGAATAGAAAGTCCATGTCGAAGAAGATTTTGAGCAGGAGCTGCAAGTGCAGGCTTGGGAACAAGTCTCAACAGAGGGCACTTAGGTGTTTCAAGAAAATAATAAGGAGGAAGAGTTGACAGTCAGGATTCACAGAGTAGATTAGCGAAATCCTGCCAGTCGTTAGATCTCAAAAGAGTTGCGCATGGTTCAATCTTTAACGTGCAGGGGAGGAGCCCAAGAGCCATCGGGATTTGGTTCATCGGGGTTTGCGAAGATGGGAGTTTTGTGCCTGCTGAAATCGTGATTAGCGATTTTCCGACGTGAGTAGGACCGTTGATCCGAGATAAAGGGAGTCGTTGGATCTACGCGTGACCTCGCGCATCGAGTAATCGCGAGTTGAAATCCCAAAGGGGCATAACAAAGATTGCGATATTGCGAGGGGCGATACCCCGATAGGTTCCGAACCGTCGATCAGGTGTGACGCGTGTCAAGAGATCCTGAGGAATCGGAGATCAGAGTATCGGGGTTTGCAAGGGTAGAAAAAACTTGCAACTTGAACTTGCGAAATGCAATATCCCGAAAGACGGGTCATGTGGGCCACAGCTAGAGTGAGTGGGAGACAGGTGGCATCACGGATCGGGAATAGAAAACAGAAGAGGTGAGCAATTTTTGATATCATAAGTCCCAATTTCATGACGGGAAAATTCCCGACAAGAGCAAGGGAAAGCCTTGGCAAATACTCATCGGGTTTCGGAGTTTTGTGAGACCCAAATCTGTGCTTCCAGGACTCGCGACATAGCGAGGCTCGATATCCCGACAAACGCAAAGGGAGATCACCGAGAGAGCATCATGTGGGTGTGAAAAGGTCCCGGTAAGGGATCAAAAGAGGTAGTTAAACTCTATGGGCCGAGAAAAGAGAAGGCCCTGGTGGAAGTGGGACGCGCGCGTGGCGCGTGCTGCATCATAACGATGGGGTTGTTACAATTAATACACAACTACTATCCAGAGACACACAGTCTCTACCAGTGGTACACAACCACCATAGTAGAAAAAGGTTTATCACACATGGCACTGCCATGTAGACTTCAATAGGATACTCCCTCTAGGAACACTTAGGGTCAACTCTCCATAGTTTGTGACATCAAGGGTCAATTCCCTTGACATGTCCTCATGTTCTCTCCATATGGGACGTTGGTCTATAATTCAAAATGCACTTATCCCTTCTCAAATAAGTGTCCTTACAGATAAAATCAACTCAATTCAAAGAGGAGTACGATATGGAGAATGTTTTTCACACATGGTACTCCCATGTGGACTTCTAGGGGCTACACCCTCTAGAAACACTAGGTTCAACTCCCATAGTTTGTGACATCAAGAGTCAACTCCCATGACATGTACTCATGTGATTTCCACATGAGACATGTCCTCATGTTCTCTCCATAAGGGGCGTTGGGATATAATCCCAAATACACTTATCCCTTCTTGGAAAAGTGTCCCACTTATCCCTTCTCAAATAAGTGTCATCACATATCAACTCAACTCAGTCACAGAGAAGTATGATCTAGAGAATGTATCAGGAAGCTATAAACATCAACACTCCCTCTCAGCGAGGGAGACATTATCTACCACACCAAGTTTATCACAGAAGTACTTGAACTTCATCCCGGTTTGGTAAGAACATCAACAACCTTCTCATCTATAGAAAGGTACAACACTAGTACTTCCTTCCATTTCACCATGTCGTAGATGTAATGGTACTTGATCTCAATTTGGTTCAATTTTTCATTAAACACTAGCTTATCTAAGATCTTCACATAATTTTGGTTACCATAATGAATGATGGTGTAATCCAACACATGTTCAGATAAATCTTCAAGTATATTATGAATTCACACTACTTCATGGACTAACATACTTAATGCAATGTCCTATGATTCCATTGTGCTCAAATCCACATAAGTTTGTTTCCTGCTACACCAAGAAACCATGGAAGATCCCAAAGTGAAGCAACACCCAAAGTTTCTCTTTCTATTTACTACACTCCATGCCCAATCAGAGTCAATATATTCTTTCCATATGATATCAATACTGGAAGTATATCTCATACCATGTGCAAATGTTCCTCACAGGTATCTCAACACATGTTTCACAACAATCTAGTGTGTTTATCTCGACTAACTCATAAACTAACTATGTGGACTCACTGTATAGAAAATATTTGGTATAGTGTTAGCCAGATACATCAAAGATCAAATTAGTTGTCTCTATAGAGTTGGATCAATTTCATCATAATAGGAAAACTACACACTTAGTTTCTTCAGATTCATCACCATTGGTGTAGTCACAGGCTTCAAGTTCAACATCCTAAACTTATTCAATATCTCAACTATGTACTTCCCCTAACTCAGGAATATATCATCATTTCTCTACCACATCTTTAGTCCCAATAATTAATGCATCATACCAAGGTCCTCAATCTCAAACTTAGAGGCCAATGCATACTTGCATTCAACAATAAGGCTCTCTGTATCGGTGAGGAATAAGTCATCAACGTAGAGGACCAAAATCAGGGAATCATCATTAATAGTCTTGTAGTATTGTCTGGGATAGACAACACTTTTTTTCTGGATTCCAAAAAATCATTATTTGTCCATCAATCCTCACATACCAAACTCGAGGTTGTTGCTTGAGTCCATACAAGGCCTTCTTCAACCTACACATGTGAGACTCCTTGTCATGTATCACCAAACCATATGAATGCTCGATGTGTATATCTTCCTCAAACTCTCTATTGAGAAAGTTTGTATTTACATCCATATTATGTACTCTCCAACCCATGGATGCTACAGGGGAAATAATCATCTAGATAAAAGTGTATTGAGCAACATGAGAAAATGTCTCTGCATAATCTATCCCCTCCATCTGAGAGAATCCTCTAGCAACAAATATCATTTTTGGCCTCTCGATGCTCCTTTCAACTATGTGCTTGATCTTGTAGATCCATTTGGAAGTCACTACAGACTTCCCCTCAAGTCTTGGAATTATATCCCACACGTCATTTTTTTTTATGGATTGATACTCTTCCATCATGACATCTCTCCATATTGGATGAATAGTTGACTCCTCATAACAGGAAGGCTCAAAATGAATGATGTGGCTCATATATGTTGCATAGCATGAAGATCTATAAGGTATCTTTCTCACTCGAAAGGTACCATGAGTAGATGCATATCCTTCTACCTGGTGCAGATTCTGATGATCCCATGTAGGTCTCTTCCAACATACTTCAATATCTCTGGGAACATCAACTAGAGCTATAGGATCAATTGGATCAATTTGATCAATCTCCATGTGATACCCTCTACATCTCTTAAATGATACCTCCTCCTCAAATGTAACATCCCTTCTCACCTCAATATGTCTCTAACTGGGGATGTAGATCCAATATTACCTCGAAGACTCGTTGTACCCCACAAATGCACCCTTTATTCTTGAAGGGTATATCTTGATATTGTCTTCTTGGGTACATGAATGTATATTGGACACCCCAAATATACTGAAGTTTCCAACCTTAGCCTTCACTCTGGTGAAGGCCTCATCGAGTGTCATTTTCCTCAAATTATTATGAGGACTTATGTTCTTAACATAAATTGCATTCATGTATGTCTTTTCCCATAGAAACATAGGTAAATTTTGATCATTCTAAGTCATCTTGGAACATACTTGATATATCAAAGTTTCCTCATGAAACTAATATCTCAGGAGGTTGAAAAACATCAAAACTCCCTCTGGAGTTTGAGGTGACTCCTCCTCTATCTCTACTCCCTCTAAAACTGAAGGTAGCTCTTCCACCTTCTCTGGAGGTACCTCAATCTCTACTTCCTTTGGATGTAGTACCACCTCCCTCTGTGGGAGTGCCTCTACATACACTGGAACTACTTTCATGCATACTTCATGAACATCTCATGGCTCGACTCATGTATTGGAACCGCTACACCTTCTCGCTATGAGTCTCATAATGTGGTTACCTCCTCTATTGGATCTTCCATAGTTGTGCTACAGTAAATATTGACTCATTGTATCCAGGATCATTGGAACTATCTTTGCTATATGGCATAGTCCCATTCTAGGAGATACATTGCTCCTAGATACTTCTTCTCTCTCAACATCATGCCTGGAAATATCTCTCCTTGATATCATGTTGGAAGTTCTTTCCCTCCATGTCTACCTCCTGCGACCATAATTATGGATCCTTCTCAGATTTATTACCTATGAGATTCCAAGAACAAGAAACATGAACAATAAAAAGCATCTCCTAGAGGAGATCAATTTATCTTGTGCAAAACTATATACAATGACCCTCCAAATAATATGTCTTCTACTATGACCAACACACATCCATCATATACTTGATGTCATACAAATACCAACACATATCCATCATATACTCGATGTCATTTGGATACCAACACACATCCAACAGATACTCAATGACATACAGCTACCAACACGCATCCATCATATACTTGATGTCATACAACTACCCATGTTGATTTTCTGGTGTTATATTAAACAAGCATAATGTTTCGCAAGTGGTAATTACTTCCAATGATATACAATATTACTTTAGTAAACACTAGAAAATCACTAAGTAACTTGGAAATTGTTTTGTATTTCAAGTGTCTTTTTATAGTAATATTATATTGATAAAAAAAAAAGACATGGCTCTTTGAAAAATTAAATTTAAAATTAAACTGATTTGTTATTTTTATTTTTATTTTATTTTTTATAAATAGTTGAAGAATACTCTATAACTACCCAAAGATTAATTTGATTATTATCCATCCACAGAGAATTTGACTTTGTTAAATTGTTCCTCCATAATTCCTCCATAATTCTTTGCATAAATATAGGTAGAAGAAAATATGCAGTACATTCCTCATATTTAGGTAATTATATAATTTTACTAGAAATTAATTCCCACCATAATTTATGGAATTCTTTCTAAAATTATGTAGCAGTAGAAAAAATAAATATGTTTTACGTAGAGATTTTAACAACCCCATAAATTTAACACTCACAACATTTCACTCTACTCTCATTTTCTTGGGCCCTCGTGTGAAGGAGGCCAGCCCAGTCTAATTCTGATACCATGTTGTTGTTTTTTTTTCATATAAGATATGGTGGATATATTATTAGAATGATGAGGGTTCCATATATAGGGAACATATTATTACCATCCTTGAAAGGATGCGTCCCTTAAATAATCAATAACTATTTATTATTATCATTTACTTATTATATATGATATTTAATAATCAATAATTATATTATTAATTATTATTCTAAGAGAATGTCTTCTCGATGTTGTCCAAACATCAACATTTCATAGGTATGAAATGAGGAGACATACTCAATTTATCCAATACTACCATAATAGAGTCAAATTGTCTTTGATTTTTAGGAAAACCTATAATGAAATCAATGGAAATAATTTTCCATTTCCATTTTGGAATATGTAAAGGTTGTAATAAACATGTTGGGTGTTGATTTTCAACCCCCACCTATTGACAATCTAGGCATTTACATAAGTAGTTAGTTGTTTCAAATTTCATATTAGGCCAATAAAATTGTTTCCTCAAGGCTGTTATCATTTTTTGATATCGAGGATGACCATAATATGGGTTTTTATGCAACTCATTTAGTTTTACCAACCTTAAATCAGTATAATTAGGTAATATATTTTATTTTTGAACTTTAATATTCCAAATTTCCTTCATTTTGTCCTCAATATCACTTTCAGTTTTTCTAATAATAATTTCATATATTTCATTAGTTCTTGGAATAAGTGCATCTACAACTTTATTCTCCTTTCCTTTGATATGTCGAAATTCAAAATCAAACTCGCATATAAAGGAAATCCAACTTGATTGTCGTGCATTGAGATCTTGTTGACTAAAAAAATTTTTCACACCATTGTTATCTATTAATAATAAGGATTTCCTTCCCATTAGGTAGTGCTGCCACATTTTCAGTGCATGAATTATGTCCGCTAACTCTAGGTCATGAGTTATGTAATTTATTTCATGTTCCTTCAATTTTTGAGATTCATAACAAATTACGTATCCATCTTACGACAATACCCATCCTAATCATTGTTTACTTGCATCTATACAAATTGTAAAATCCTTGTAAGGATCAGCCACTTTAAGGATCAATGTTGTATTTAGTAGGACTTTCCATTTATCGAGACTATCTTGACATTTTTAGAACAATTAAATTTTGTTCCCTTTCTCTGCAATGATGTAATGGGATAAGAAATTTTGAAAAAACGTTCAATAAACCATCGATACTAACCTGTAATTCCCATGAATGATCATATATCTATTACATTCTTAAGTACAATCCATTCCATAATAGATTTAATATTTTTTGGATCCACTACAATTCCATACTCTGATATCATGTGTCATATATATTGTATTTTCATTTGATAAAAGTTACATTTGTCGAACTTAGAATATAGTTTACACTCTCTTAGAGTTTGTAATATTATTTTCAAATGTTGTTCTTGTTCTTATTATGAATTTTAATAAATTAGTATATCATCAATAAATATCAATATGAATTTATCCATGTATTGGATGAATATAGTATTCATTACACAAAAACATTTACCAATGTGTTAGTAAGTTGAAATGGGATTCCTACAAACTCATAATGTCCATATCATGTCCCAAAATTTGTTTTATTTATGTCTTCATATTTTATTCTGCTTTGATGATAGCCAGACCTTAAATCGAGTTTAAACAGTATTATTTCTCCTCCAAGCTATGCAAATAAATCATTAATCCTAGGCAGAGGGTAATTATTTTTTATCATCCTTTTATTCAATTGAGGATAGTCAATGCATAACCATAGAGTTCCATCTTTATTTTTTACAAATAATACTAGTGATCCCCATGGAAAAACACTTGGTCTGATGTATTCTTTATCAAATAATTCCTTTATTTGAATTATTAATTCCACCAATTCTGAGATACTCATCCTATAAGGTGTCTTTAATGTCTGTGTAGATAACGATAGTAGATCAATAGAGAAATATATTTCTCTTATTGGAGGTAATTCAGGTATTTTTTTTGAAAATACATCCTTAAATCCTTGAAGGACAACAAATTCTTCCAAATTGGGTTTTCATTATGTATGTAGAAGATTCGTTACTTGAATAACATATATTTTGCATCCTTTACTAATGCACTTCTTATTTGTCAAACTCAGAATATAGTTTATGCTCTCTTAGAATCTGTAATATTATTTTCAAATGTTGTTCATGTTCTTATTCATACTTTTAATAGATTAATATATCATCAACAAATATCAACATGAATTTATCCAAGTATTGGATGAATATACTATTCATTAAAAAAAAAAAAAGTTACTGGTGCGTTAATATGTCCAAATGAGATTACTACAAACTCGTAATGTCAATATCGTGTCCGAAATGTTGTTTTATTTATGTATTCATATTTTAGTCTTCTTTGATGATAGCCAGACCTTAGATCCAATTTAGAGAACATTTTTTCTCCTCCAACCTGGTCAAATAAATCATTAATCTTGGGAAGAGGGTACTTATTTTTTATCGTCGTTTTATTCAATTGACAATAGTCAATGCATAACCATAGAGTTCCCTCCTTTTTGACAAATAATATTTTTCCTCCCCATGGAGAAACACTTGGTCTGAAGTATCCTTTATATAATAATTCCTTTAGTTGAATTTGTTATTCCATCAACTCAGAGATACTCATTTTGTAAGGTGTATGTGATACCAGTGTAGATCCCAATAGTAGATCAGTAGAGAAATCTATTTCTCTTATCGGAGATAATTCAGGTATTTCTTCTGCAAATACATCCTCAAATCCTCGAAGGACAAAAAATTCTTCAAAACTGGGTTTAATTTCTTTATCTATCATATTCGTTACTTCAATAACATATATTTTGCATCCTTTACTAATTCACTTCTTTAATTGCACTGCTGATATTTTTTTGATAGAGACATGTTATTGATTCCTTTCACTCTTGTTGATACTCCACTTTCATCTTTGTAAATAAAAGATTTTTCATAACAGTTGAGTGCAACTTTACATTTCTTTAACAAGTCCATACCTATAAGCATGTCATATGAAACTAAAGGTAATACATTTAAATTTACCTTTGTATCCTGACCATTTATATTCAGCTTGCAATCAGGAATGAATTCAATTACTTTTGTTTTTGTTCTTGTTGGTAATTGTACTAAGAAATATTTAGTATGTTTTACCTTTTTCATATTGCTTGTGTCTACCAAAGATGGGGTAGCATAACATAAACTAGCTCCAGGGTCTATTAAAATATAAATGTTTGTATCATGAACTTTACCCTCAATTTCCACAACGCTATATTGGTTATCTCCTTGTCCTCCATCTAGAGCAACATTGATTCTATGGACACTTTTGCCAATATCTCCAACTGTTGAAGCTTCTTGTATGCTCTGAATGGTTCTTTTAGTATAATTTTTGTATGGACAATTTCTCAATAAATGTGGTTCGCCACATCTCCATCATTTCAATGGTTCTCTAGCATTATTAGTTGTTTTCTTAAGTCCCAAATTAACTGATTTATTTCCTTGTACCTATGATGAGTTCTTAGAGAAGTTGTTTTCTTGATTTCCTTTCAACATATTATGAAATGGTGATGGGTTGAAACCCTTTTTTCCTTTGATTGAGTTTCTCTTGTTTATTTTCTCTCCATGCCTTTGGATTTTCAAATCATTTTTTGTATTCTTCATAGAATATTCTTTCCTTTTGTAGTACTTCGTTCAAGTTGTTTGGATTATCAAACCCTATTTTTTCCTTATATGACTGAGGTAAGAAACATAAAAACCTCTGATATTTTAGCTTTTCATCCTTGACATAAGTCACAAAGCTCAATAGTTCCATAAATTTGGTAATTAAATATTTCATAGACATCTATCCTAATTTTAGTTCATATAACTCTTTGTTTTTTATCTCATAATAACTTTCAGACAAATATTGTTTCTTAAAATATTTCTTAAATTATGTCCATTCCATTTTATTTTCCTTTATACCTTTGGCTAACTTCAAATCCTGCCACCATATACTAGCTTTACCTTTCAAGTTATTGATGGTCATTCTTACTTTCATGTTACTAGAGTAATTGTAAATGTGGAAATATTTCTTTATGTTCAGTAACGAAGCTTCTGCCTCTTCACCAGTTCTAGATTCTTCGTCAAAAGTTGAAGTTTTAATTTTATTAAGCTCTCCATCTAAGTGATCCATCTGTTTTCATTTATTCATTGTAGACACTCTATTTTCAGTTATATGCATTTCATGAGAAGAGATCTTTTCATTCTCATTTCCTTTTGTTGAATCTTTTGAGGAGTTTTTACTGACTTCTTTATCCACATCATTATTCTTTGGGATCTTTTTCATTGTTATGATCCTAACAAAATCTCACTTATTTCTTGTTGATCTTCCAGTGCTTTCTATAATTTTTCATTATCAACCTTGAATGGTTTTAATTAGACTATTTGATTTAGCATTTTTTCACAAACTTGTGTTGCTGACATACTTTCACTGGGATGTTCAATATTTCTACCAGGTTGTTGATTATCATCTCCTTCAGGTCTACCTTCTTCGCCATTCTGTGCAGACATGGTTATTAAATTTTTGAAAGAGTTTGTTTGTAACAATGAAAAATTTGTTTGTTAGTTTTTCATCAAACACTATATTTTCATCGTGATGCCCTTAGGCCTAAGTTTTGTAAACTACATCTCTGATACCAAATGTAATGGACCCCATAATTACTAAAAATAATTTGTTGAGACTAAGGTCCTTGCGCTAAATTTTCTTAACAATATGAGTTTCGTTATTAAAACCTCATATATATTTGACTATTGACAAAACTTTCTTGACTGAAATAGTCTGGAAAGGTCCAAAACTCATAACTTTTTTTTTTTGTACATAAAAATGGATCCTTGTATTAATAACATATGTAAGTTGTACATTGCCAAGTGTAAGACACATGTTCTTCAACAAAAGGGAAACCAAAACATGTGGCTCTTAGATGCTCCAAGTTTGACACATCATCCTGTAAACTGGAACTGTTTGAACAAAGTTGTCTTAACAAAATTATGCATCCTAGCTGTGCAAACAAAAATGTGTGCACGGTATTCGGGTGGCCTCTAAGACCAACTATGAACAAAAAATCTATGAACAAAATAGCGTATACAATGTATGGGAAAACTCTATGTCCATCTAGTTTGCTTCTATATTAAACTAAGAAATTAAGCCTACAACAAGAAATAAAAAAGAACAATTTATTGGAGACTTCGCCGCAATTTTGAGCCTGGTTGTCCATGGATGGTGTATACAAGGGTGAACCGTTGGCCACATGTTGGGCATCGGGTTCATGCAGGAGCATCAGCTAATGTGTCGAACAAAATTTCCATTCTTTGGCCGAGGATGCGCTGAGAGTTTATCTAATCATCTTGTTTTGCCTTATTTCAAAGATAATTTGGAGGTGCTCCTCCATGAGGTGATTTTTAAATTGTTGGGGCCTATCCTCCTCTTTTTCCTCATTGGAGACCATTTTGGTGTCGTCGTTGGTGGTCATTGTGTTTTCCTCCACTTCCCAAATCGGGGGGATTTCCTCCACCATGCAATGACCATCATCATAGTAGGGGCCCTATGGATTGAGGTTTGGGGAGGGCAAGAGACTAGTGGCCTCAGGAATACGTATGCATGAAGGCGGGGATTCCTCCTTGACAAAGCCGAGGCCATGGAGAAAATGAGGGGTGGATGGAGGAATGTGTGTGCACGAAGGTGATGCTTCCTCCTTCATCGGGCTAGAACCATGGAGCATATGCGGGGTGGATGGAGGTGCCTACGGTGACCTCTAGTTGATGTGTCATGGGATAGTAAAATGGGCAATGAGAGACAGTTGAGAGGGGGAGAGTCAATTACATATAGAGAGGGTGTTGTAGTATCACACACCCCTGTTGGATTTCCCTCTTTCTCTAGGCATGCTGAGAAGAGTGTGGAGGCTTTTGGATGTGGGTAGGGAGGGAGTGAAATGGTGCTTGGAAAAGAGGGAGAAGGTTGATAACAGGAAGTCACTGGTGAGATTGCAATGAAAAAGATTCTGGGATTCGAGCGAGTGGAGCAGGAAGAGGGATTCAGAGACAACACAATTGCAAGGGTAAGTGGTGGAAGGGCCCAAGAAAAATACACACAGGATAACAATGCAAAAGCGTTGAGAAGAGTCGAAGAGCACTAACCAAGGTTGAGGGATAATGGATGCGTACACCATGGAAAATGCCCATTTATTACCACAACCCCATGATTTGATAGCCCCCCTAGCCATTGGAGCCGAGTTGATAGCCATCCTAGGCTTGGTACGCCTAGTCTGGCTTGCGTGCGTGACCATTAACCTGGCCTAGCTATCTAGGCACGCTACCTTAACTTTCCTCATAGTGTGAGCCATGCGTCAGTTAATGACTGTGGGTTGGCGACAGGGGTTAATAACTCCCTTGGCCGCTTGGTTCCATGTATCCTCGGACTCTGTCCAGGTGGCACCCCATCTGGGGTAGGGAAATCCTACTGGTATAGCTCCATACATTGGAGCCAGAGAGACAAGCTTGGGAACTGCCTTGTATCGATGAAAATGACCAATTGCATGGATTCAACCCCTGCATTGGCAAAACTTTCTTCCACTTTTCTTTCACTTCCCCTTATGTGATCGATGGTGAGAGTTAGAGAGGGCTTGAGAAGTGTCTTGAGACTATTTAGGGGGCCCAGGGGGCGCCAATTGG
>JASDQU010229590.1:13843-28646 GCA_032191745.1 Picea mariana | reverse complement strand
CAATTCATCCAAACACCAACGCGATACAGCATAACGCTTACTGAAAATGGCAATATGAACTGACGCACTCTCAATGGCTCCGAGAATTGCAGGGGAGAGAGCATCTCCAGTGTGGAGTTCCTTTTGATCCAGAAAAACGCGCAGCCCATGACAATTTGTGAGACGATGGTAGATGAGGCTGGCAAGAGTCTTCTTGACATCGGGACCCCTGTGGTTTATAAAAACGTGGTATGTTGATGACACTGGTTCTGTCGCAGGCGGCTCCATTGGGTTTTGCAGATGGGATGGTAGGCGAGGAGATGAAAGTGTATCGGAGAAAAACCAATGGCGCGGCAAGGAGAGGAGATAAATGCATATCGATGCCGAGGATCCAACCATATTTAAATTGGAATTGGAATAATATGCTGTTATCTGTTGTCCCTTCTAACTTTTGCTTTAATTAGCTTTAAAGCTTTGGATTCTTTATTTATTTTTTTAATAAATGCTTTAACTTGCTTTATTACTGTCTTCATTATATTATTCTTCTTTTCGCTTTTTCCTAGGGGATGGTAGGCGATGAGATGGAATCGAAGATGGAAGTAATAATAATTGAGAATATATGAGGTAACCAATGACGCAGAAAGGAGATGAGATAAATTCATACCGATGATGTGAGTGTGAGGATCCCACCATTTCAATTCGAGTTGGAATAAGCTGATATCGGTTGTCCCATTACATATTACATAGGGGATTATTATTGTTAAATATTACATATTACATAGGGGATTATTATTGTTAAATGTACAATTTACATATTTTGGTTTGAACCCTTCATCATATATATATATATATACATGGTTACTTTGGAGATAAAAATTGGGTGTGACATTCCCCTCTTTTGTGTATATCATCATTATATATAAGGGTTAAGAGTCAACCTCATAGGACATTCTCATGAACGATATCCTCTACGTTTTTATAGAGCTGGTTATTCATGACAACTTATATTGCAATTCTAGATATAACAAAGTTTTTCATTTATCAAACATAAATACACATAGATAAAAGATTTTAATAGGAGTTTAACAACAATAAAAAAAGAATTTATCCATTCTACCATGACCATTTCCTATATTATAGCAAGTAGGAGGTAAACATTTGAAGCAAGAAAAACATAGCATTAAATGATTTAATATCATTCATATCATAATGATGTAAAGGAGCTTCACACTTTAATAAAAGTTAGAAATCACAAAAGTTATGAGCTCCAAAATAGCTCTATGTGAAGTTTCAATAAAATAATAAAATACACATTCACTGTCCAAGATCAAATATAATGTTCACAAAGAAGCACTACATAATATTCATGATACTTAAACGAGAAAGTATTGGTATGTGTTCGCCCTTTCAGACTAGGATGGGGTTCCCGTGGACTATATAATGAGTAGGGGCAACCTAGAAAATGAAAAAAAGAAGACAATCAATAATCAACCTCACACACAAGATTGGATGATGAAGTTGGATGATTAYAGATTCARCAACAAGAAAGACCAAGGGAAAWTCTTCAAAACCTATACTCACAAAATTGGAAGTAGYGGATGGTGGGTGGAAGAAGATCTATTTTTATTTGTTGAGATTCCTTTAAATAATCCRTTCACACAACAACCCTAATTGATGTAACATGTTWGCACATAGAATTRTAGTCCAATAGTCTCCTTAGAGTGCGCCATTGATTTTGAATTTGGCATTGCAAACTAGYGCTGYGAACTGGTTGAAGAGGAGMGTTGGGGGTTGGTCAGCTTGCAAACATCTATGTTCRCATTCACAAACATCAACATCAAGCCCGGGGTTACTAGGTACTCCATGAGGTTTTTCATACCATTTTAAAGGCTGAGAGAAGGGTTTTGATGTTTTGTCACAGGCGTTGCGAACTCATTTCATGTAGCAGTTACTTCTAAAGATTTGATCATAACTATAAAATGGTGATGTGGGTTTCTCTAAAATGTTTTGTGGAGGAGAATGATATCCTAATTGTAAAGTTGTCATTGACAGCCTAGGCTATAAGAGAGGCATTGGAAATCATTGAGGAGGTTTAGATGGTTAATGTAAGACTCTTTTTGTGATGTATTGATCTAACAGAGCTAACTCTTGATTTTTATGTATTAGATTTGAGAATTTTTATCTAATAGAAGTTAGTTTCTTTCTTGCCATATTGTTTCTCTCTTACTCTAAAATTTACTGTCATTGAATGCTTCAATTGATATTTTATCGTTGTATTGCAATGGAGGTTTGATTGTGATGTTGTTATAATTGTTCTCAGAGTTTAAGCTTTGATTAAAGAAGTTCTTGTGTCTAAATCTTTTTCTTCATTGGTCTTCTAGTAATGCATGATGCTAATAGTAGACTTACTTCATATTTCTCACTAAAGTCTTCCTTCTATCCACATTACTCTTTAAAACCCTGCTCTAAGTTAGACAAGACCTCTTTTGTTGATACATCTTATCTAGAACTCTCTGTGATTTACATTGTTGGGATGAATTTTATCCATTTGACACTTTATTTTAAAACTTACCTTACAAACCTATTGATGGGTACTGAGCTTGCACTTTAGCAGTCAAAGTGTAACTTTCAGTGCTAACATAACCACTTCTCAAATCTTGAAGATCGGGATGGGATAGTTATTTCTTGTAACGCACCCTTGAGCCATTCTTCAATATAATCCTGTAATAGTGCTACGGTTATGTCTTGTTTAACCTTAAGCACTAATAATCCATCTTCGACTGCTTTGAACTCGACACCCTGTTGTTGTACACCGAACATTTGATCTTCATTTTCATTTACAAAACTGACCATCCAATGTCTAGTTTCATCCTCCGAGGAATTTGTGAGGTCATCAAACTCGATTCCCCACGTGATTCTGAGTGTGCTTAATTCCACTTCCATTTGGTCATTAGTTAGTAGTGTTGAATCCCTTATTAGGGGTGGGCCCTTCAGTTCCTTCACTATATAAGTATATTTTAAAAACAACGTACTCTTCCTTCCTTCAAGAATGTCACAGGTGGCTATAAATTGTCAGAGGACATATATCCTCCCAAGCCATACAACTTGTATCTACTTCAATCTATGGAATGTCAATCTTTCCTTTTCCTTGTAAGGTCGTCTACATTTGATACTTTTTCCACAAAAGTGTTCATTGCATTTTTGTAAAAGTGCTCATCATTCTGTAAATATTTTTGCAAGTATTCCTTGCTTTCATGGGCTAGAGAATTCATTGTATCACCATTTTGTAAAAGTGCTCATCATTCTGTAAATATTTTTGCAGGTATTCCTTGCTTTCATGGGCTAGAGAATTCATTGTATCACCACAAAATGGTTCTCGTCATCTCTTTCACTTTCAATGCACTTAGGTATATGTGAATATTACACGTATAAATTAGATTTCTTTTCCAATAGGGACCCAACTAATCATTAATTAATAATCAATCCCATATGTTCATACTTGCCTCTTCATACATTTGGTGCATGTCATTCATTAATGGTAACTATCATTTGCATGCGAAAGAATTAGGGGGGAACGTGTGAAAAATAAACCTCATTAATTAACACAATCGTCAACATCGTGTGAAACATGCACGAAAGATGTGTCATAATTACCTCAAAAATATAAATGAAATTCCATGCAGAATGTGGAATGTTGGATGACAGGTGGGTGTGGAAAGATGGTTCAAGTGCCATCCCTTCGCATGAGAATCAAAGGATGTTGGGAAAATACACTAAGTCAAAAAACTAGTAGAGTGTGGGATGCAGAGTGCGGGATGATTGAGACCAAAAAGTAAATTTGTGAGAAGTTTTCTCCGCCTCCACATTATGATGCTTATGCAGGATGCGGGTGTGGGAGAATGTTGGTATAATGACAAGGAAAGTTCCTCCTACTTCTACGTAGGTAGGGTATTTTTAAACAAGGGGTCAAGAAAAAGGCAAATCTTGTGAAACAAGAAGGTAAGGTTATCAACATTCGATGGGTTGTTGAGAATCCAAAAGGCATTTACCATGGGCATGGAGTCAAAAAAAAGAAAAAACTAAAATAGGAAATAAGACTAGCATGAAAGAAAATAAAAAGAATGGTATAACCAATGGTGGGCTATGGTATATTGGCCAAGAAGGTCGGTGAGTTCTTTATGAAAATAAATGCTTAAGGTGTTTCTCATTTATAGGAAGATTTTCGAGCACTCCATCCATACTTTTGAGCAGGTAAGAATTGAAATTACATACCTTCTCTATCTAATAAGATATGATCCACAGAGCATCAAACTTAGAGTGCAAAGACGTTTTCTCCTTTGCCTTGTTCCATAACAAAACAAATTGATCCTTATGAAAATCTCTCATCATAGAAATTTGATCAAAATATCTTCTCATTGCTTCTTGTCTCTTCTGTTAGCTTGTGCTATTTGTCCTTCCAGTTGCATCAATTAGTAATAATATGTTTTCAAAGGTGTGACTCCTTTCTCTTTTATCCTGGTGGCTATAGCCAACGCTTCCAACTCCAAGTGCACTGGAAACTTGACATCCCTTCTATATACCATAGAATACGGGGAGTGTCAGGTGATGCCCTTTGGTGTCGTTCTACTTGCCTAGAGAGCATTAGTCAACTTATTGTGCCAATCCCTTTGGTTTGTTGACACCATCATTTTGATAATTTGTATTAAAGACTTGTTGGTTGATTCAGCTACACCATTACCCTATGGATAATAATTAGACGATTGGCCCATTAATACACCAATCTTCCCGCAAAAGACCATGAATTTCAACCCCACAAAGATAGATCCATTATCTATGAGAAGCTTCTCCGAGACACCAAACCTGGGCAAAATATTTCCTCCACTAGATAACAGAGACAAAACCTCTAAATTCACCAACCTACATGGGTATTCCACCTACCCTCTTAGGAAATATCTACCCCCACATGTGCATATGCACATTAGTCATCAGTGTGGGAGGGAGGCAATCAAATGTCAACTGAGTCACTACAAACCTCTCAAAAAATAAAGTAAATATCTTTGAAGAAAAGGAGTCAAAGACATGTTTCCCCTCAAACATGTTATGATTATGATCCAGAGTAATACAAAACTGTAGTATAATAATGGCAGATCACTTTATCAATCTAGGCTTGTGAAATAAACTATCTACATAGTGCATAAGAGGGAAACTAATGCGTGACCCATTAGAGGTATGATGTGTTAGTATCATGATCATAAGGGACAAGCACCTAACCTAATTTATGTTGAAATAATGTAAATTCAACTCGGCCTAAAAAACATGGAAGTCAATAGGGTTAGTGATGTCCACACTAACATATCTCTACACATATGCCCGTTGACTCTCTCCTACAATGTCAAGTGATAGATATGGGAAATAGGGAAAATCATGCCCCCTCCTAGACAACCTAGTGATGAAATAAAAATCCTCCTTTGCGAGTTGACACCACTGATCGAGACCAACCCTAAATCCCTGCACATGTACCTACAGAAATGAGGAGGAAGTTAGATGACAGAAGTGAGAGATGTATTTTTGTTGGATACAGTGAAGAGTCTAGGGCATATAAACTCTACAATCCCATCACCCAGAAATATGTAATCAACAGAGATGTCCAGTTTAAAGAAGATGAAGCCTGGGATGGAAGTATTGACAAATCAATTTCAGAGGGAGCTGTGTTACCCCGTGAAGATGATGATGGAGCTGAGCAAGCTGAAGGAGATGTACAGATGGTTCCACATGCATATATGCCTGCAGCAAGAAGTCCAACAAGGGTAGCACCAGATTTTAGCCCATCTCAATTTAGAACGCCAAGAACTCATGAGCGTGGTGAGCCATCTGGATATGGTGGACATCAATCAAATTCACGGGTAAGTAGTGAATCAAATCCCACTTTAGCTTCATTAAGAAATAGATTTAAAGAACAAAAGACTAGAAGCATAAGAGAATTGTATGATCAGAATGAAGAAGTAGATCATATTTCAAATTTTGTATTTATAGCTTATGATCCTGTAAGTTATGATGAAGTTGCTAAAGAGGATGTCTGGATAAAAGAAATGGATGAGGAGATTGATTCCATTGAAAGGAATAACACTTGGGATCTTGTCAATTTACCTGAAGGAAAGAAAAGTATTGGTGTTAAATGGGTTTATAAGACTAAGCTGAATGCAGATGGTGAAGTTGAAAAGTACAAGGAAAGACTTGTAGCTCAGGGGTTTAGTCAGCAACCTGGTATTGATTACAATGAAACCTTTGCTCCTGTAGCAATGATTGATACAGTAAGGATGGTCTTAGATATTGTAGCTCAGAATAGATGGATCATGCATCAGATGGACATCAAGTCTGCATTTTTAAATGGATATTTGGAAGAAGAAGTTTATGTAAGACAACCTCCGGGTTATGAGATTGATAAACATAGAGCTAAGTTTTACAAGTTAAGGAAAGCTTTATATGGATTGAAGTAGGCATCCAGAGTTTGGTATAGCAGGATTGATGAATACCTAATCAGTGTTGGATTCAACAGAAGTCCAAGTGAACCAACTCTGTATACAAAGGTAGACCAGAAAGGTAAAATTTTGATTGTCTGTTTGTATGTTGATGACCTAATTTTTACTGGAGATTTGTCTGTAGATGATTTTAAAAATTCCATGAAAACAGAGTTTGAGATGATTGATTTAGGTTTGATGAAAATTTTTCTTGGAATTGAAGTGGATCAATCTGATGATGGCATTTTCATTTGTCAAACTAACTATGCAAATGAAGTGCTGAAAAGGTTTAGAATGCTGAATTGCAAGCCAACTACAACACCAATGGCAGCTGGTATTAAATTGAGCAAGTGTGATGAAGGATCATATGTTGATCCAACTCTGTATAAGAGGCTGGATGGAAGCCTTATGTACTTAACAACAACCAGACCTGACATTATGTTTGTTGTGAGTTTGATTTCCAGATTCATGGAGACTCCGAAGAGTACTCATTGGCAAGCAAGAAAGAGGATCCTGAGATATGTTGCTGGAACAACTAATTTTGGTATCCGATACACATCAAGCTTAAACTTTGAGTTGATCGGATATATTGATAGTGATTTTGCAGGTTCCATTGATGACAGGAAAAACACATCTGGGTATATTTTTAGTCTTGGATCTGGAGTAGTGGCATGGGCATCAAAGAAACAAACCATTGTGACTCTATCTTCAACTGAGGCAGAGTATGTTGCAACAGCTGCAGCTGCATGTCAATCTGTATGGATGAGAAGGGTCTTGAATGAATTGTTGCATAACCAGAATGATGCAACCCAGATTGTCTGTGACAATAAGCATGCCATTGCATTGTCAAGGAATCATGTTTTTCACAAACAAAGTAAGCACATTGATACAAGGTATCATTTCCTTCAAGAGATGGTAACTAGTAAGGAGATTTCTGTTCAGTTCTACAGATCTGAAGAACAATTTGCAGACATATTTATGAAGCCTTTGGGAAATGAACTATTTAAAATTCATAGAAAAAACATTGGGGTCTGCAAGTTGTAATGCATCGTTTACAACAATTTTGTTTTTCATAGTTTTAGTTTGTTTTTGTTTTGAAATGATTAAGAGGGAGTATGTTAGGAAGTAATCATTTCACCGCCTCTTTGCAAACGGTGAATCGGTCACTGTCTTGACCCTTCAAGACTCGAGGATTAAACCACCGATTACAATTTTGTTTTACATAACTTAAATGATGGCCACCTTAACCTTTGCAGTCCACAAGACACCATCACCGCCATTGATTAAGTCTTTTAGAAGATCAAAGGGGAAATTTTTGAATTTATGTTTCTGTATAAGTACCAGAAACGAATTGTAATTGATATGATCTTGAAGACATTTTCGAATTGAAGCTATTACGGTGTATTCACAGTTATTCTCTCTGCGTTTAATTTTGAGTTAGTAAACTCTGTTCAGAATTTTTTTTTTTCTTTCGGAATATCTACAGGCTTGTGCAATTGAGTCGTTCCCTTCCAAACCCTGAAACAATATTCCCTGGGCCCCACAACTTGATCGGATTTCATGATTCAGCGATTGTCGTTGTGTGTTGTTTATGTATCAAGCATTCCCAAACGCCGAAACCCAAAGGGTCCCACAGCCTTATCGCGATTTCGCGATTCGACAATTCTGGGTGTATTTTGTTTTTGCATCGGGTGTTAGCAAACATCGAACCCCGAAATTGTGGGCCCAAAGCATATTCACATTTCGCAATTCGACATTTCTTATTTCGTTTTGTTTGTGCATCGGGTGTTTGTAAACCCCGAAATCCCGAACCCCGATTGACCTCTGTTTTTCACAGTTTAGCTTGTCATCTTCCAATTCCATTGGGATGAATGCACATACTGTGTTCAAAGTGTTTTTAGAATAGCGAAGGACAAGAATTATCGCAGAGATCAACATATGAGGAATTCCTCTTATTAGCAGAGACAAATAGTTATCTATTGAGGGAGTGTGATGTACATAGGAATTTACAATTGTTCAACCTTGATTTCCCTACAAATTGTGAGGTATTCCCAGTCTTGAAAGTTCAGTCCTCAATATGGTTTCTTTATGAGTTTTCAATTTTATTTATTTATTTGTATGTAATAGCTCTGTTGGTTGCATTATTTGGCTGTCAAATTTTAGGGTTTGTCTTAGAAAGGCATATCATTGTTCCTATATATCATATAGGATTTCGGCCTTCATGCATGCCAATTGTAAATCCAATAAAGGAGACATTAGGGTTTGTCTTTTATTTTCCATGTCTAGAAAGACATATCATTGTTCCTATATATCATTCCGGCCTTCATGCATGCCAATTGTAAATCCAATAGAGGAGAGACAAACTAAGGTGGTTGACCTTATAGATGGAGAAGCACCAACAGTCGATCCAGAACCAAAAGCACTCATTTAAGCAGTCCGAGTCATAATGCCAGGATTAGGAACAAAGGGAGAGCCTACAAAAGTTTGTGATCCCCTTGACCCAGAACCAACCATTGATGTGTATGAAGCAGAAATAGACTTCGTGCCTGGCCTTGGATTTGTAGCTGGCTAATATTTATGAAGTATTAATGGTAAATTATTGTCAAGTTTATTTTTTCCAATTTTATTTTAATAATTATTGTGCAAGCCAAGTTTGAATGATTAACCTGCACTATGGATTTTAGTGAGCCTGCGCCATGGATTTTGGTGGGTCTGGCATTTTTACTGTGTTAATTAGGTTTTTTTTTTAACTACACGGGAGTTTTACTGCAGTAGTAAGCCTTTCGGCATTCACCAGCTTCGAGTTAGTGGCTGTGATATTATTTTAATACTTTAATCAATGAAGCATAATTAGTTTTTTTTTTTAACTACACAGGAGTTTTACTGCAGTAGTAAGCCTTTCAGTGTTCACTAGCCGCCAGCCGCGAGTTAGCGGTTGTGCTAGTATTTTAATACTTCCTTTAATCAATGAAGCATTTCCCCCGCCGTTGGCGCGATTTCTCGACTACTCCTGCACCCCATTGCAGTTTGGGAGATTGAGACACATAAAGCATCTTCAACGAGGTCAAATGCTCAAAATTAGGCAGCATCTGTAAATTGGAACACTCTTGCAAGTCAAGACGTTGGAGGCCGGTTAAGTTCCTAATCAACTCTTGGAGCGTCTACAAAGTGGAGCACCTGTGCAAGTCAAGAAGTTGGAGGTCGATCAGGTTCGCAACCGAGTCTGGAGAGCCCACAGAGTAGAACACCCACGCAAGGCAAGACTTCGGAGTCTTGTCAGGTTCCCAACCGAGTCTGGGAGCATCTGCAGAGTGAAGCACCCGCCCAACAAAAGACTTTGGAGGCCCTTCAGGTTCACAACTGAGTCTGGGAGCCTCTGCTGAGTGGAGCACCCACCCAAGACAAGACTTTAGAGGCCCATCAGGTTCCCTACCAAGTCTGGGAGAGTCTACAAAGTGAAACACCTATTGAAAATCAAGAATTTGGAGGCTCGTTAGGTTCCCAACTGAGGCTGGAAGTGTCTATAGAGTAAAGCAATCTTAACATACGATGGTCAATCTTCATCCGCCATGATCTACTACTTGCTAAAGGGGAAGATTGATCCCACACAATCCGATATCAAACAATGCTTTACATTTATGCTTTCCATTTATCGACATTCACCTGCCATGAATTGGGCGCGTTCATAAATTCAAATTTCAAATTTGGATGGATCTGCACTGTATATCTGTCGCATTCAAGGAGAGCGTTTAAAATTTCAAATTTACGAGTACTGTCATGGGAAATGCATGCATTCCCATTGCCATGTCGAGTTGATAACGATGGTATTGGCATGGGATTTGGAAATACACCCATCCATGCTATGGTGAGTAGTACACGATGGATGTCGCGATGGTGTTTGATGCACATCACCCGGCTGAGAGAGTTTGAATGACTCTGCATCCGGGTGGATAGTGCTCATAAGGTAGCAAAGGCCGCCGGTTGTACATGACACAATACGACAAGTTTGTAACAAATCACGATCACGTGGAGCGTTTGGAGGAGATTAAAAATAGTTTAAAAATTAATAACGACGGTTAACATTTTTCTGGTTTAAACTATGAAAACAGGTAAGGGAGTTGTCCAAATTTGATGGATAGTGTTTTTTTGAAATTTCTAAGGCAACGTAAACAAGAAAGGGAGTTGTCCAAATTTAATTTTTTGAAATTCCTATCTTAATCACCTTATTCACCCTGTAAATTTTGGACTTTATTTAGTTTTAATGTTTAACATATGAAAATGAAAACAGGTAAGGAAGTTGTTCAAATTTGATGAGCAATGTCATTTTGAAATTCCTAGCCACTTCACCATGTAAAATTTGGATAGTCTTTTAACTTTAATGATTACTTAGGTGGTATTTGTGAGAGTCAATTACCTATTGAATAGTTGGCATTAAAAGATTCAAGATGACAACATTATAGCTTAACTTGGGATGGAGATCACATGGGTTATCTATAAGGATGATCCACCAACCAATGGTTATTAACTACATGCATATACTAGGAGAAGCTTTTGCTCGACATTGGTAGTCCAGTACTTCCCATCTTGGAAACCATTTTTGATACATGTAGCCTTGTCCCCTCTTGCCAAGTAGTTGGGAATGCAGAGAATACATAATTTCCATATCCTTCCAAATTGTTAGTTTATTCTATGCGCCATTCTCGGCAATCAAAAACCCCCATTCTCGACGATCAAAAACCTTTTGTTGACAAGAAACTTAGCCTTGACAAGAAACTTGACAAGGCTAAGCGCACTATGCAAACTCTGTTATGCATATTTCAAAATCCATTGATTCGCCCCCCAGACTAACACTACTGTTGTCCGCCCCATGTTCTTGATCCTAGAAACCTTCACACTCCTCTCATCCCCAACCATAACCTCCTTTGAGAAATAATGTAAAGAGATCGATCATGCAGTGATTCAAGATAATCTTCTGGATGAGGTAGCAATGGACAAAAGTTCACATCAATGCTTAAGGTTGTAACCTACCTGCCTTCAACGTAGGAGGTAAGGAGTTGATACTAAGCCTTTGCATGTACTCATGGTACCTCTTGCAAAACTTCAGTGCTGCTTCCTCACACTCCACAAATAATTAACCAAAATTATTATATCTTAACCAAGAYGAAGTGTTTATGTTCCAAATTTTCATATCCATGTCCTAAAGTCCAGAGTTGTACCAAATCCCTTGAACAATCTCTTCCAAAAGTTTGAAGTAAATTTTGGATCTCTCTCTAAAACAATTGCCTTCCGTACTCCATGCAACCTAGCAATCTCTTTCATATAAATTTATTCTATATTAGTTGTCATATGAATCAATTTAACCGGAATCAAATGAGTAACTTATGTTAATTTATATGAAGACACATGGTTAGTTGTTAGCATGCATATATAAACCATGATTTTTTGTTGTTGTGGAGAGGGTTAATTGTTAGCATGCAGATATAACCCATGATTTTTTGTTGTTGTGGAGAGTTTCCCATCATTCTTCTCATAGGTTGTCTAAGAGCCTATGTCGTCATAATATGACTTGTAATAGAATGACTGGTATAACTATTATAAAAACTATATGGTAATTAAGTCATTGTGCATAAGAAATTATTGGCATTGAGAGGTGGGATAGGAGAGATTGTAGAAAGGGGAATTTGAAAAAAGAGAAATTTTGTCAAACATTTATGAAAAAAAACAATTATAAATTTTGTGAGATTTTATAATGTAATTAGAAAATCATTTAAATAGTATAAGATAAGGTAATTAAAAAATATTGGTTAAATCTAACTTCATTAGTCGTTAGAAAGGTAATTCTATACTTAAATCTCACCATTAATTCGTTGCATAAAAAATTATTAATAAAAAAATATTAAATACATTTTAGATTTTTAAATTTTCATATATTAATAAAAAAATTATTTAAATACATTTTAGATTTAAAATTTTTTTTTCACAATTAAATACTTTTATTTATTTATTTTTACTTTTCACTTATATAAAGGTGTAAATTTATTTTTACTTTTATTTATTTATTTTTACTTTTCACTTATATAAAGGTGTAAATTTATTTTTACTTTTATTTATTTATTTTTACTTTTCACTTATATAAAGGTATAAATTTTGTCATCACACAAATGCATAATGATGAAAAATAGATATAAAATTAACATATTTGATGTTGATAACCACAAGGAGATCTAAAAGTAAGTCAAAATAATTTAAAAAGGAACAGATTTGATGCTCTAATGAGTGCTCATATTTTTCCATGCCCCACAATGACCTTACTCGGAACCGTCCCTCCGTGAATTGTGCGAGGGTGGGGTCGTACTATGCACCGCCCCATAAGAGAGGGTGGGGTCGGGGTCTCTCATAATAGAGGAGTACTTTTTGTGACTAATATCTTGTTTTTGCAGCAGTGTGACATTTAAATTTATATTTATTTAATTAATATTTAAAATATAAATGTAGGTTTATTAATTAGTATTTTAAAAATTATGAGATATCTATACGGTGTAATTAGTAATTAAAATAGTTGATTGATAAAAGACATCAAATAATGATGTCAATATTAATGAGATATTTATAATGAGATAACTATTATAATATTTTCAATATTAAATTGTAAAATGTAGTTTGATGTTTTAATTGTTTAATACTCTATAATGTAGTTTGATGTTTTAGTGGTTTAATACTCTATAATGTAGTTTGATGTTTTAGTGGTTTAATACTCTTTAATAGAAATGAAGTGTATTTTATAACTTAGTATTAAAAAGATTATAACTTCTATATTCCAGGAATGTTTTTAATTTGTTTTGACTTAAAAATTAATGGAGACTAAGATTTTGATTTAAAGAATATGCTTAACCTAGAAATTGTGTTGTTAATGTGACATTATTTTATTAAGGAGAGGCTCTTAACTACATGCAATTACTATATTAAACTAAAATTTTAGGAGGCATTATAAGGAGTTTGGTTGCACTTGTTATAATTTGTTTTTGTTTAGGGAAAATACTACTATTTCAAAATTAAAGTTGAATTTTGGTTCTTAAAGTTGAATTTAAAACTATTTTAATTTTCTAAGTAAAAAAAAGAATGTTTAAAAGATATTGTTTTAAAGTTTGAGGGTTTTTCTTGACATATAATAAAAACATTGATTTAGTATTTTTCAAATATTTAGAATTAAAAAAAAAAGGATTTGAGTTCATACATTGTAGAATTATAATTTTCCCAATTTAAGATGAAAAATAATTTATTTTTGACAATTTGTTAAAAAATAATTGAATTTTTCTTTATATTATGGACAAATCAACCTTCATTTAAGGTTTGAAAGTTGTTGAAAGTAATATTTTTTTTACATTGATTAAGAAATTATAACTTGACAAACTATTAATAATCTAACTCATTCATTCATTTATCCTAATTCAAAGAGTACTTTATGGAACAAGGGAACCAAGGATGGCTTTCTTGCAAATAATCTAAATAGGTGATACTTTGTGCTATCAATCTATGCATCACTAGTGGATACTAGCATGCACATGAATATATCTAAATAGGTGATACTTCCTGCTATCAATCTATGCATCACTAGTGGATAGTGCTATCAATCTATTCATCACTAGTGGATAGTGGCATGCATATAAATATGTTTTCTCTCTTTTCCTTGAGTTGGCATAGGAATATAGAATGGAAGAAGTCCCCTCGTTTCATTTTGGTGTGGTAATTTTCCAAAAACTCAAGCAAAGGGCACGAATGCTACTTTTAGCATAGCTATTAAACAAGAGATTGACCAAAATGATGATGTGTTTTCTCCTTTGACCAAGAATCAAGCTCTCCAAGGAAAGCTCAAGCCTAAGACTGCTCAAAACAACAAATTGTTAATGGATATTTTGGCAATAACAAGAAAGTTCCCAATTTGCTCATCATGCCCCTATTTCAAGGACATAACATCAACATGTTGTCCCATCTCAAAATCTTATTGTTTTATCTCACAATTATGCTCCCTATAACATTGCAACTAAGTTGGCATCTCTTAAGAAAATATCAATATTTTAGATATCCTCAATACCGCTAAAATGAAACATAATTTGAACAAAGCACTTTTTCCCCAATTATCTATGCAACAAATAATATGATAGTAGACTCTTTTTTTGATAATACCATGCCATAAGAAGAGTTACAAGAAGGGGGAGTAGGAACATTGACTAGCAATAGGCCTGAACCTAAGTACCTCCCCTTCTATGTCTCAATGAATATAATGGGTAAGATTGTTCATTCCTATT
>JASDQU010229589.1:4464-17140 GCA_032191745.1 Picea mariana | reverse complement strand
CCTCGCACTTGTTAACAGTTTCATCAATGACTGGTAATCAAGTGGTTTCTACCATGTTTGACTTCAACACATGTAATCACATGGTTAGATTCGTACTTTTGGGTGATGAGATTGAAGACCCTGGATATCATATCTTTGTCCAGGTTGCGATGGAATATGTATAATCTGTGACACATAGATCCACTGTGTATGTCTCGTGGCTATGTCGTCTTAATTTGAATTTTCTCGCATAGATCCACAGTGTATTCCTGGTGGCTATGCTATATTTTGATGGCATGGATGCACAGTGTATGATTGGTGGCCATGACCTATGTCTACAATGTCATCCATTTGTGATCTGAGTATGGGAATGCCTACCTCATAATNTCGGATGTTCGACTTCAAATCATTCATTCACATTCAAAGGATTGTACTAGAATACCTTGGGAGTCATTGACATTAATGGTGATTTCCCTTGCACTTGTTAACGATTTCATCAATGACCAGTAATCAAGTGGTTTCTAACATGTTCGACTTCAACACATGTAATCACATGGTTAGATTCATACTTTTGGACGACGGGATTGAAGACCCTGGATATCATCTCTTTGTCCAGGTTGCGATGAAATATGTATAATATACAACACATAGATCCACTTTGTATGTCTCGTGGCTATGTCGTCTCAATTTGAATATTCTCGCATAGATCCAGAGTGTATTCCTAGTGGCTATGATATATTTTGATGGCATGGATCCATAGTGTATGATTGGTGGCCATGACCTATGTTTATAATGTCATCCATTTGTGATCTGAGTATGTGAATTCCTACCTCAGAATTAATATATATGATATTTTGCAGATGCTTGGTTGTTCGCAGGTTTCCGATTAGGTGCACTCCTAGTTTCCGACACACACATGCAGTTTACAAAGTCTTTCAGTTGTCACTGATTCTGGCCTCATACTTTGGGGGGGCATTCTGTTACCCATGATTTTGGTCAATCTTGATGGTGTATTGATGATGGTGTACTCAGGCTCCTCATAAGAACTTTCTCCTGAGAAAAATGGCATTCATCTCTGACCAGAAAACATATTTTTGAAGAGAGTTTGTAGGTTGCTAATATCCTAGGGTGCGAGAATGACCCATTCTTGCAGGCTTCCTTTAGCTAGGGTGCGAAATTCTCGCACTGTGCTACATAGCTAGGGTGCGAACTTGTTCTAAATCTTCGAAAAAGATGAAGTCTTGATGGTTCTAGAAGGGAATCTTCAAGAAGAATGGGTTGGAATTCGAATGGTTATCCTTGTACTGGTTTCCCTGATATTGTGGGATCATTCTTATCCAAGTAACCATCTCATTCTCTCCTATATATTGATGGAATTCTCATGGAAAAGGTTAAGCAAGATTCATTGGAGAATTCGTGAAAGAATTGTGTGAAGGACCTAGCCTGAACAGGAGCTTGGAGACTCTAGCAAGTCTATCAAGAGGAATTTGATCTTCTTCATACAAGGATCGAGCAAGTGTGTGTGTGTTGGAACCAAGAGCCACCGAAAGGAAGCTTGCGACATCAAGGCGATCAGGTTGTATCTTCTACTTTTGATTAATATGATACAATGGCATGTCCTTTTCCCATAAAGTCATTCTTACTTTATTGTGTAATTCCTTGATCATACACATAAGCTGACGATTGAATATATTTTACTATCTTCATTTTGGTTGGTTTTTTTTGTCTTGGTCTTGACCTCACGAGAGCACCAGAGTAAAGCAGGAGCAACAGAGACCCTAGGAAGTGATACAAAGGTATGTTTTTCCTCCCTACTAGATAATTCAATGGTCAAAGCTTAGGGAAAGAGTCATGTCCTGTCCTATTTTGTTCTAGATCCAGGTGGATCTAGGGAGATCTATTAGTGTGCGCACCTACCGATTAGTCCAATAAAACCATCAAAACTATTCATTGGAAGGGGACACATGGAACTCGACATGAAAGTACGGGTATGGAGTACTTCGAAGGAAAATGGTGTTGGAGAGTTTGAAACTCCCGAACATCGAAGTCCCAAAGTGGATCACAGTTGTCGATCATGAAGAGATGTGTGGCGCTCAATCTACAACTCTGGTACAGAGTACTTCAGAGAAAAAAGGTGTTGGAGTGTTCGAAATTGTTGAATGTCGAAGTCTTGAATTGGATCATAGTCATCAATCACGAAGGGATGTGTGGTGCTCGATCTACAACTCTAGGTACGTATAACTTCAGAGGAAAAAGGAGTTGGAGTGTTCAAAAAATCTCAAACCTTGAATTCCTAAAGTGAATCATAGTCGTCGATCACGAAGGGAGTGTGACACTCGATTTGGAACTCTGGGTATGGAGTACTTCATAGGAAAAAGGCATTGGAGTGTTCGAAACTCTCGAACGCTGAAGTCCCAAAGTGGATCACAACTGTTTATCACGAAGGGACGCATGGTGCTAGATCTGCAACTCTGGGTATGGAGTACTTCATAGGAAAAAGGCGTTGGAGTGTTCGAAACTGCCAAACATCGAAGTCTCGAAATGGATCACAACCGTCGATCACGAAGGGACATGTGGAGCTCGATCTGTAACTCTGGGTACGAAGTACCTTGGGGGGAAAATGTGTTGGAGTGTTCGAAACTCTTGAACATCGAAGTCCTGAAGTAGATCACAGTCATCGATCATGAGGAACACTTGGCCCTTGATATATAACTCTAGGTACAAAGTACTTTGGGGAGAAAAGAATTTAGAGCGTTCGAAAAATACCTAACGTTGAAGTCCTGAAGTGAACCAGGGTTGTCAAAATCCTCGAGGACAAGTTGCATCGGATTGTGAACTTTAAATATATACTAGTCCAGAGGATTCACACCATGGTTTTCTTCGCACTTGTTGTCTTGGTGTCTAGTCATATCCCGCGGTCATATGCAAGTATAGAGGGATGGAAGAACCCGAAGAACTTGGGAGAGGATTTATGCAAGCTCTGAGCTCAGTTCGAATCATGGAGACCATGGCTGGAAATATATGGAAGAGAAGAATGGAATAGATACCCTGAATGAGGGTGTTTATTTTCTTAAGAAGAATGAAATTTTTATGCCCACCATGGGTGTGTTACAAACTGGTATCAGAGCATGGTTACAACACTTGGCCTACTTGGGCTCATGGATGAGTCACTTAAAAATCATGTTTAAAGTAAATCTTAAGGGTGACGCCCCTAATTTACCTATTTCCTAAAGAATCTAGTTAGGCTATTACTAAATAAAAGAATGAAAACTTTCTAATGTGTGTGTGTGTGTATTTAAGAAAATGAACTATGTGTTTCTTGTGAACTACTAGAATGTTAGCTAAGAGGAAGTGTTTTTTTAGCACTCCAACAGTCATTGAATCACGAGAAACCACAATCATAAAGGATGGTGACACAACATGAAGTTGGGATGGCTCACACAATAGACACAAAGAGTTTGACGAGAGGAGAGCGGTGGAGACCCCTCCGGATCTAGCTGAAACTATAAGGAGCCTTATGGCCGAATTACAGAGTTGCACGGTTGAAAATGAGAGATTGATAAAGGAGAAAGAAAAACAAACATAAATCAATGTAGTATTTTTGTGGAGCTTATATGATATACAGAGGAATCTGCAACATGTAACTGCAACCATTCATGTGGACCAAAGACATACGAAGAGAAGTCAAATTCCACCTAAGATACGAAAACATGGTCCCATAAGTGGCCACACTAGGAGGAGTACCTCGAGGAAGTTCCAACCTGGAGACAGGGAGCACTCATTGGGAGAGTCCTCTGGAAAGGAAACTGGAAAATCCAAGGGGTCCTCTAGTGGAAAATCTAGCTCATATTCCCAAAGGAAAGGAAAGAAACGGAAGCATTCCAAAGGTCATGATCTTGAAGAGTTCAAGAAAGCCAAACCACCCTCTTTCGACAGAGAGATTAAGAAAGGGGAAAAAGAAGAAGCTTGGTTTCTTATTTTAAAGAAGTACTTCAAAGACCATGACTACTCTGAAAAATCGAAGGCTTGAATATCCATATTCAACCTGAAAGCAAAGGCTTCCATTTGGTGGGAAGACCTTAGGAATGTGAAAGGAATCCATGAGAAGGAATTTTCCTGGAAACATTTTAAGAAACAATTCAAGAAGAAGAGTAGTTTGAGATTCAAGAAGAAGGGGTTTAAATCCTCAAGATTTAATAAATATGGGAAGGACTCTAGGATGAGCCTTCCTACTAGAAGTGTGAATCAACAAAATTTCCCCTCCCATAATGGAAATAAACCTTTTGAAGCAACCCCAGGAAAGACTTATAACCCAAAGAGAAAACCATTGAAATGTTGGGGTTGTGGAGAAGAACATTTTTTGAGGAGTTTTCCACATGGAAAATAGGACAGTAGGAGAGCCTACAACATCCAAAAAGATACCATGGTCAATGATGTGGCTAGGAGCATGTCGCATATTTATGCATCCCTGGAGAATAACCAAGCCGACCACCAAGCTTCAGTGGTGGATATGGAAGGTATGATCGCCAATCGTCTAAGTTCTATTTTAATTGACATTGGTTCTAATAGTTATGTGGCCCCTCAGGCTGTTGATAAGTGTAAATTGTAGCCAGTTAGACATGTTAATCCATAGTTGGTACAACTAGCCACTAGAACCAAAATAAAAGTAATAGAGGTCATACCATCTTCCCAATTCATCATGAATGGATTTCCCACCCAAGCGACCCGTAACATAATTCCCCTAGGATCTTATGACATGTTGATTGGTATGGATTGGTTAGATGCTTATGAAACTAAGTTGGATCATTACCATAAAAATTTATAATGTGTAAATGAATAAGGGTGAAAGATAACCCTTCGATGGATTTGAAATCTTGTCTCAGTGAGACAAATATCATCCCTTCAAATGAAAAATTATTGTAGAAAGGGATGTTACCTATATGCAATATAGGTGTTGGAATCTATTGAGGATGACAAACTGAACCTATAGGACCACCCCATATTAAGAGAGTATATATACGTGTTTCCAAAAGAGGTACCATGTCTACCTCCAAGAAGAGACATTGACTTCTCGATAGAACTTGCACCAGGAGCAGTGCCATTGTCTAGGACACCATATAGGATGAGTACACCCGTGCTAGTTGAGCTCAAGCTACAACTAAAGGAAATGATGGAAAAAGGCTACATCTGACCTAGTGTGTCTCCATGGGGATCATTGGCCTTGTTTGTGAAAAATAAAGATGGCACACTTTGACTATGCATAGATTATAGATAACTCAGTAATACAACCATAAAGAACAAGTACCCTTTACCAAGAATCGATGACTTGTTCGACCAAATGGGGGATTCTTCCATTTTCTCAAAGATTGACTTAAGTTCTAGATACCATCAAGACCGAATCAAGGATGAAGACATCCACAAAACAACCTTTTGGACAAGGTATGGTCACTATGAATTTGTGGTGGTGCCATTTGGATTAACCAATGCCCCCACCACTTTTATGTTCTTGATGAATAATGTATTTCACAAATTCCTACATAGATTTGTATTGGTTTTCATTGATGATATCATAATCTAATCCAAGAACAGAGGGGAGCATGAAGAACATCTTAGACTTGTACTTAAAGTACTAAGAGAGCATCAACTCTATGCTAAGTTTAGTAAGTGCAACTTTTTTTCCAGAAACAATTCCATTACTTAGGCCATGTTATTTCTAAAGAAGGAGTGGCAATAGACCCTGACAAGATCAGATCTATTATGGAATGGCCTAACCCAAAGGATGTATCTGATATCAGATCCTTTATGGGCTTAGCAAGATATTATAGAAGGTTCATAAAAGGATTTTCCAAGATTGGTTGTCTAATCACTGCCCTTTAGAAAAAGGGGGTTAAATTCACTTGGACATCAAAGTGTGAAGAAATATTTTAGGAACTGAAATACCTTTTGACCCATGTGCCCATGGTGAAGATTGCAGACCCTGATAATGACTTCCACATGTGCACAAATTCCTGCAAGTAAGGACTCGGAGGAGTCCTTATGCAAGAAGGGCATGTAATTTGCTACGAATCCAAAATAATGAATGAGGCCATCATGGTAGCGGTGGAAAAATTGAGCAAGTCTACTCACATCGTTCATGTTAAGTCAACTTGCAAGGCAATAGATATTGCCAACATTTTCATGAAGGAGATATTCAAACTGCATGGCATGCCTGGAGAAAGTGTATCCGACAAAGACACAAAATTCACTTCAAGCTTTTGGAAATCCTTGATGGCTGGTCTTGAGACTAAATTGTTGTTTAGCACAGCTTATCACTCCCAAACTGATGGATAGATAGAAAGAGTAAACCAAATATTACAAGACATGTTAAGAATGCATGTAATGCATCATCCTAAGAAGTGGAAAGACTACCTTCCATTGGTATAATTTTCCTACAACAATGGTTATCAAGAGTCACTAAAGATGAGCCCTTTTGAAGCCCTCTATGGTAAACAATGCGAGATTCCAACCAGTTGGAGTAATCCAGTGGATAGAGTTACAATCATGTTGGACATGCTAAAAGAAATAGAACAACAAGTGATTCATATAAAACAAATTCTTGAAATTTCTCAGGATAGACTGAAGAGCTACGCCGATCGAAAGAGAACTCCTAGAGATTTCAAGACAGGATACCATGTCTATCTCAGAGTTAGACCCAGGAAGAATTCCTTTAGAATGAGAGATTATGACAAGATGGAACCTCAGTATTATGTACCCTTTGATGTCTTATATAGAGTGGGACATCTAGCCTATAGGATAGAACTTCCTCCCACGATAAAGGAACATAATTTTTTCCATGTTTCATTATTGAAGAAATATGTACATGATTCTAATCATGTAATTGACTGGTCTGTGATCCAGGTGGATCTAGAGGGATAATTCCTACAAGAACCTCAATGCACACTAGACAGGAAGGAAACCTCACTCAGGAACTGAACCATTGAACAGGTCAAGGTGCAGTGGAAACACTTTGGCCCATATGAGGCTACATGGGAAATGGAGGATTCCATGAGACATTCATATCCAATTTGTTTACTTTTGTATATACATAGTATGTAGACAGATAGAACATAGAGTACGATGTTCCTTTAAGGGGGAGGGAATTGTAACACCCTGTTTCCCCCAGTTTGTAAATACAACTATATTGGCCAAGAAACTATGGCAAACTCAAAGGTGTGAATGTTTGGTTTGATGGACCTTTGTATAAAATGTTGATGAATGTAATTTTTTTTTATTTTAATAGAAAATGGATACGTGTTGCATGATTGTTGAAAAGGGGATGTGCTAAGAGAGACCATGAATTCTATAAAAGATATGGTGGAGGGGACCAAGAATGGTTGCGTTAACCTCCACTGAGCCAATACTTTTCTAGATTTAATTTCTTAGGATCAGAACAACCCTTTGACCCAGGAGTGAATTACAGTCAGGCTGGTAGGTGGGAAGACCTCCTCAAGAGTTAATGAGGGGATGGGGAAGACTGCCCATATGTAAGGCTTCCAGAACTGATCGGAGACTGGGAATTCAGGCCACGTGCAATCTTGCTAGAAAATGAAAGAAAGGAAAGCATGGGGGTCAGAGATGAAAATATGAGAATAGTGCAGAGATGAGAGAGAAAAATCTCGGGGTTCAAGGAAGAACTGTGAAAAGAGTGTGTTCTAGTCACAAGAAATGGAGACTGACTCGGGAGAAGGAGAGTAACCTTTGTCCCTATCTATGACTGAGTCAGGAGAAGGAGAGTAACCTTCATCCCTATCTATTTTTGTGTCGGGAAAAGGAGTGTAAACTTTGTCCCTAACTTTCGTTGAGCTAAAAGAAAAGATTAAATATCAAAGCATTGTAGTCCATCTCGTGGGTGGCCAGTGGTAAATCTATTAGGAGTGACTGAGCCTATGGTTGAGTGGAAATGAGCACCCCTTTCAACAGTCGCATCACATATTTTGTTTCTAATAATTATTTTCACAATATAGGCGTTGAATTGGGAATTAATGGTTGCATGCAATAAATGGTTTCTGCATTGAAATGGTTAAGTTATGTGTATACATTGGCTTCCTTGAGAACTTATGCTTATGTTTTTCCCATATGCTCTAGTTTAAATCTTGAAGGTGTTTTCCCTAGGAAGCTACCTCACAGCTCTAGAGTCGGAGCAAGCCTCTTGGCACTGCTACCATCTCCGTAACCTCATGATTTTACCCTGCCATGTTTCAAAATTTAAGGTTTTGTGAATTAGGAAGGAGTTTCCTTCAAACCAGTAGCTTGAGAGACCTTGAACTCGCACCCATGACCTTAACCAAAACCTAGCTAAGAGTAGATCTCATAGCCCAATATTCATCTAAAGTTTCATTTGATATGGGTTTAGGAACCTTGCGCTAAGACCAAAAGGACCTAGTTCATAAAGGTTTTGGAGTTTTGAGAGTTCGATGCCCTGGGATGTCAAACTTCAAGATAGTCAAAGTTATCCAGACTCCCTGAGTAACAAGAGTCGTAGATGAATCAATAACCTTCTAGAGGAGATGAATGTGATCCATTCATTGGGAGGGAAACCTATCTCAATCGTCAGATTGACTCGAAGACCCACTGGAGTTAACGAACCCAATGCCAACTGCTTGATTAGATCGATGGTTGGGAATCATTATGGAGAGCGAAGGTGAAATTAGCAAAAATTCTAGTTCATGGCTTGAAACCAGCCAATGCCGTTGATCTCATTGGGATGGAAGATAAATGGCCATGATTTGATAGAGTTGGGTGAGCACCTCCTAGATTGCGGATATTGGACCCCACAATCACTATGAACCGTCGATCTGTGAACAAAAATCGATGGTTGGGAATCTTTACGGAGCGTGAAGGTGAAATTATCAGACGTGATAGTTTCTGGCCCACAATTGACCAATGTAGTTGATCTTGTTGAGGTGGAATATCAATGACCACAATCAGATAGATTCAAGTGAGAACTACCCAGATTATGGATATTGGGCCCCGCAATCACTGTGAACCGTCGATCTGTGAATAGATATCGATAGTTGGGAATCATTGCGGAGTGCAAAGGTGGAATTAGCAGATGTTATAGTTCATGGCCCACAATCAACCAACGTTGTGATCTCATTGGGGTGGAGGATCAACGACCATGATTAGACCGAGTCGAGTGATAACTCTTCAGATTGTAGAGAGTGAGCTCTATGATAAAGAGAGAGCATGTTGGGGCCCCATAATCACTATGAACCATCAATATGTGAATGAATTGGTATCGGCCAGATTTTTACCATGAAGATATGAGGGAGGTTGAAAGATGATTAGACCGGAGTGATGAGGCACAATGATTCCATATATGGTGATGTGGATTTAATCTTGACGATCCACGTACCATTTAGATTCATGCGCATCCCATACCCTATATCCCCCTTTGAACATGATAAGTGTCATCCCATATGAGGGCATGTGTCACCCCTAACCTATTTACGTGTCAACCCTTGGCACATGCATACCTCATCCATGTGGTTGGTGAAATGTATGGGATTCCGAGAATCCAGGATTTCGGGACTCTGAAGGATTCGAGGTACTTTGAAAATACCCGAAGTGTCGAAGTATCGAAGTAGATCCTAGTCATTGGTAGAGGAAGGAACATGGCCATAGATCATTGACTCTAGAGAAGAGAACTTCGGAGGAATGCGAGGAGTGAAGTTTTGAAGTGATGAAGCCCATTAGAACTGTTCGTTGGAAGGGGATGCGTTGCACTCGATCTGCAACTTCGGGTACAGAGTACTTCAGAGGAAAAATGTGTTGGAGTGTTCGAAACTCTTGAACGTCAAAGTCTTGAAGTGGATCACAACTGTCGATCACGAAGGGATGTGTGGTATTTGAGTGTTTGAAACTCTCAAATTTAGAAGTCTTGAATTGCATCACATTCATCAATCATGAAGGGACGTGTGGTGCTTGATTTGCAACTCCAGGTATAGAGTAATTCGAAGGAAAAAAGAGTTGGAGTGTTTGAAAACTCCTGAACTTTGAAGTCCTGAATTGGATCACAGTCTTCGATCACAAAAGGATGCGTGGCACTCGATATGAAACTCCGGGTATGGAGTACTTCAGAGGAAAAAGGCATTGGAGTTATCGAAACTCTCGAATGTCAAAGTCCCAAAGTGGATCATAGCCATCGATCATGAAGGGATGTGTGGTGCTCAATCTGCAACTTTGGGTACATAGTACCTCAGAGGAAAAAGGCATTGGAGTGTTCAAAACTCCCAAACACTAAAGTCCTGAAATGGATCACAATCGTCGATCACGAAGGGACGCGTGGATCTCTATCTGTAACTCTGAGTACGGATTACAGTGGGGAGAAAAGGCATTGGAGTGTTTGAAACTCCCAAACGATGAAGTCCAAAAGTAGATCACAACCATCGATCACGAGGGACGCGTGGCCCTCAATCTATAACTCCCGATACAGATTAATTTGGGGAAAAAATACTTTGGAGCATTCAAAAACTCTCGAACATCAAAGTACCAAAGTGAACCAGGGCCATCGAAATCCCTCAGGACACGCGGCGTCATATTGTGAACTTCAGATATTTTCCACTCTAGAGGATTCATGCGGTGGTTCTCTTGGCATATATTGTCTTAGCATCTAGTCATAGCCCACGGTCATATGCAAGTATAGAGGGATGGAACAACTCGAAGAATTTGGGAGAGGATTTATGCCAGCTCTGAGCTTAGTTCGGAGCATGGAGACTGTGGCTGGAAATATCTAGAAGAGAAGAATGGAACAGATACCCTAAATGAGGGTGTTGATTTTCTTAAGAAGAACGAAATTTTTATGCCCCACCATGGGTGTGTTACAGATGGTTATTCCCATTCACAAGAAGATGGTTACAAAGAGGCCCTAAAGGCATTTTTATCATAAATAATAAATGATAAAACCATAAACTTCCAAAAACCTAACCCTAGAAGATGAAGCACCAAAAGTCATGTGGGCCCCGATGGGGTAAGTTGGTACATCAACTTCTCGGAGTCGTAAATTTTGCATACGATCATTGTTTTAGGCACACAATAGTTTACTGGAAATAAATATTTGAGGAATACACATGTTTCTATCACACTCTATCCAAGGATTATAGTGTGACAGTGCCACTCCCCAAGAAAAAATTTTAGGGCCTCCAAACAACCTTGAATGTTTAGGACCAAAATAATTAGGAACACAATGCCAAAATGAAAATAGTTCTTTGAGCCAGTGGAATAGGTGGGTGGCCACCAATATCCACCTGGATTAGTCCTCCTTCCTTAGTAAGATATGGTCTCCATTGAATTGAGTTATCCCATCAGATGGGGAAACTTCTATTGAAATTGTCCTTGGGTGAGCCACTTGCCTTGGTGGAGAAGTTATCATGCTTTGACAACCCAATAAAGTTGGATCCTTTGTTGTCGAGTGTCCTTAATCTGAGTGTCCCTGATTTGATCAATGGTTTCATGTTCCATAAATTCAAGGTTGATATTTGTCGGTTTCAACTTCTCTGTGATCTATAATGTGTCCAATAATGGTGGGAAGTATGGTTGAAGGAGGTCCACATTGAACACAAGGTGCAGGCTAAGAAATGGGGGAACAATTAGCTCAAAATAATTGTCACCCAAAACCTTAATGATGATGTAAGGTAAGTGGAAAAATATTTCTATGGGGTCCTATAAGTCTCTCTTTCTGCAAATGCAACCAAACCTTGTCTTCCACCTGAAACTTGTGCGACACCCCATATTGATCATGGAGTTGTTTCTACTTAGCATTCACTTTCTGTAAAATAACATGGACTTGTTGTCGGATGTGCTGAATTCATTCAATAAACTTGGTGGCTTTGTCGACCTCATATTGATCATGGGATGATTATGCCTATGTGGATGCAAGGAGTAGTGTGATATCAATGGGACCCAATGGTTGAAATCCCAACCCCACATTAAAGGGATTGTGATTGATCGAGCTATGAAGGGCTTTGTTGTAGCTGTGTTGAACATAGAGGAGATTCTCATCCCATGTGTGCAGATTTTTGGATTTGTACATGCATAAAATATACACAATCATTTTTTTTATGACCTCTGTCTAGCCATCATTTGTGGTGTGGAAGGAGGTGGATTTGGTGAGCTTAGTGTCCAACAGTGACCATAGGTTGGACCAGAATATGTTGAGGAACCTATTGTCTTGATCTGATATGATGGTATATGGTATCCCGAAGTGTATCCAAACACGTTCGAAGAAGAGCTTGGAAGTGGCCTCCACTATGATATTATTCTTACAGGATGTGAGGATGACCATCCTAGAAAACTGATCAACCACCACAAAAAAAGAGTCATTTCCCTACTTGTTGGAAGGAATGCCTGCCATGTAGTCCATCAAGATGGATTCTCATGGCCTATCGATGTTGGGTATGTGTTATATTATTTGCATGAGTAGTAGTGTCTGTTATAACCCTATAATTCATAGGATCATATGGTGACTAGAAAATTTTCACTTTGGATGTATTTTGGCTTGCAAATAATATTTCATTTATGCAAATCATTTTCAAGGAAAGGAAAAGAAAAGGAAAATTCATGATTTTTGACACTGAGTGGTGTTTTCTAACCCCATGGTGACAAAAGAAAGGGAAGCAGTGCACAAAACCCATAAAAAGAACTAACCCTAAGTATATTT
>JASDQU010229588.1:0-17214 GCA_032191745.1 Picea mariana | reverse complement strand
TAGGGAGGATTTCGATTTTCTTTTTAGAAGATAAACTAGTCTCTGTTTCGTTGCTAGTAGTGTCTTTTAAACTAAAGATGTCTTTCTCAATCTGACTGGCCTCTTCGAAGGCCTCTAACAACGTGGCTTTCTTATATCGCTTCACCCAAATGGATATACTTTGATGTAAGGCTTTAGTATAGTATGCTATGATAAGATTCTTAGCAGGCATCAAATCCGTAGGGATTCGGTTTTTTAGTGTTAAGAATCTTTGGTCAAAGTCTTTGATTTTCTCTTTGGGGTTCATTCTTAAACTAGAAAGATCCATGACTAGAACTTCTGGAGACTTATCATCTCCAAACTTCTCAAGAAAGTAGGATTCAAACTTCTCCCATGACACGATGGTATGGGGTTGCTGGGAAAAGTACCAAGTAGATGCATTGCCCTCGAAAGTATAAGGGAACAACCTACAGACTACGTCTTCGTGCTCGACATTACGGAGTCTAATGGCTAACATAAACTTTTTAATGTGATCTTCGGCGATCTGTTTAGAGTCGGGGTCAAACTTGGGGAGCCATTTCTCCGGATGTTTGGGTAAGGGATGTTGAGGCCCGAGTAAGGCTACTGCATCTTGGTCGAGCCAGGGTCTGGCAGGATTGTTCTGGTTGGCCATTGGTGTGGGCGGTGTGGAAGGCTAGGAAGAGGAACTGCCTTCATCAGAAGAGTCTTCTCCAGAAGAAGAAGGCGATGATGGAGGTGGTGAGGGTGGTATTCCAGATCCTCCCTCGGTAGGAGTGAGGGTTGGATCTGTAGGGTTTAAAGTGAGGTTAGTGCCTCCAAGTTGTTCTCTGATATCAGAGAAATCTAATGGTTGGTCCAAAGGTCGATTTGGTTGTCTTAAATGGATGAAGGCACTATGTGTTCTGATGAGAGATTGTCGGACAATCTCTTGTACATCACCACCAGTAGGATTTGGGGTTACTGGTTCAACTGTGATCCGTAGATCGTCATTTGATGTGGTTGTTGTTTGAGGGATGATGTTGTCATTTGAATGACTTATTGTGACTATAGGTGAGCGGTTGGGTGGTGGAGGAGTCTTACGACCACCTCGTGCCATTAATAATTTTTAGGCCCTCCTTCTAGTGCCATTTGTTGATGGGTGAAATTGACCACTCGTCAACTGGAGGGGTGGATCCGGTCTGGGGTTGTCTAAATAACCCAAGCCGTTTGGATTAATCCACTCCGATGGGTTTAGCGGCTCCATTAGCCGATCTAAATCCTAGGAGAACGAAAGAAAAACTAAGCTAATGAAACTAATCTAAGTGAAAAACAACTGCTGCAAATTATATACAGGCCTAATATATATTCACAGTTTGCTAACGAATAGAAAAATAATTTTATTTATTAAATATACAATGCCTAGATATATTTATATTTCTATGATATGTACAGTATTCATAAATTGCAAATTTTTAATCGAAAACCTACAAAAATCATGTATGAATTGACAACGAAGCTATTGTTCAATATCTTTTTTGATTTTTTATAACTTTTATAAACAGGAAGTAAATTGACAACTATCTAACTAAGCAATAAGAATAGTAATCTATGCTAAGAAATGAAATGATAGAAATCTAATTTAGTAATAAAAACAACAATCTATATTATATATCTGTCTAAACTGCAGTGAATCCTTATATTCATTAAACTATTAAAATAAAATAACAGACTAACCTGAAATTATCGCCTCCTATTTGTCATGTGCATAAGCATCTGCGTTCATTGTTTGATGAGGTAAACCCGCATCAGATCCTCCAATACTTTGCGTAAACACGAAGCAACAACACTTCAGAATTGCTAACGACAGAACAGATAAAGGATATGGCAACAACAATTTTATAATTTACAAACAATCACATCAAGATAAATCCCTCTGCAAAGATTTGTACATAGTTGTTCATTTAACAAAGAAGATAAACCTTCTTTTCATTAAATTAAAATAGAGTAATTGTTGTAAGTAAAATGAGATACATCAAATATGGACAAAATTTAAATCATATCACATCAACCTGTAACAAATCTTGATATCTAAAGTAGTCAATAATTTGATTACAAATTAAAATGCACAAAACTTGAACAAAAGTATGATAAATTGAAAGCTAAAGTTGTTACAAAAAATCCACTTCTATTCGAGTCTGTATAATCATAAGTCCATAGTCTCTGTTCTCCCAACAGTGATAACTTCTTTACAAAAAATAATAAGTATATAAAGGCCACAGGGTGAAACATCCCCTATGGAAAATATCAAAACCTGTTTGCAAAAAATATGGGAACAATCTCTCGGATTCCTATTTCTGCCTAAGACTAACAATCTAATCCCAAAACTGTGTAACAAAAGCATGTTCTAAAATTGCCATAATCGATCCAATTCCCATTGAAATTCGTGTGTACCTGTGGATGGACAAAAATAAACAATTTTAGATAGTGTTTTAATTGTAAAATCAACGAAAATTCAAATTTTATGACTAGCTACAGAATCTCACGATTCTGTAGCTGGTCATATTTACAAACAAAATCGTATTAAATTAATCCAATGGTAACAGAAATGTATGCGATCTATCAAACAACTCCTTTATTACTAAAGCAAACAAAATCATTTTTTCTAATTCAAAACAAACAGAATCGTTTTTTAATCAATTCAATCAAAACATAACTATATTCGATTTATCAAACAAATATTTTATATTAATTCAGAGCAAACAAAATCGCTTACGCTAATTCAAAACAAACCAAATCATTCTAAAATCAATGTTGAAATAACATACCTTGGCTGTAGGGATACGATTCGGTCAGGATAATTTCGAGTTAACAATGGCAGTGGTTGCCTCAACATTTTTTAACATGATAGAACCTGTGGTCTTTTGCCTCTTATCATTAGCTTGCAGTCTATCATTTTTCTTAGACAACACAGTCACCCGGTCCTCCAAGGACTTAATTTGGGATTGCAATAGAGGGACATCTGTATAGTATCGTTGGAGCCATGAATTACCAGGGGTTCCACTGTCAAACTTTATCCCGGGGAAGTTAGGGTCATCCTTGAGGCACGGTTGGAGGTTGGATATGTAGTCATAGGGTTCGACAGAACAGAGGTCGTGAGAGTATGGGTACTCCTCGGTCAGAAAATGCTCAATCTCAGAATCTGAATCTTCACTCAAAACAATAGGCTTCTGGTCTGTGTTTTGTTTGGGCTTATTATGAGCACACCTAGATACCCAGCGTGTAGCCTTCTTACCTTTTCTATTGACATCGGTCTTACCATTGCCCTTTTTTCTTGCAGGCCTTTTAACAGTCTTAGCATTGTCTTTCGAACATGGGTCAGGCAGGGTGTCGGGTAGGTCAGCATTGGGGTAGGTCGAAGGTTCAACATCGGGTAGGAGGGTAGGAGGTGGCACGGCAGGTCTGACAAGGGTTTCGGTGACCACAATCTTGTCCACTGGACCACATTCAGGAGTGGCAAAGCCATTCCTCAATAAGAAAACTTCCCAACAGTCACCACTCAACCTCAAATGATGAACAATGACAATTTTAATCAAACAGTGATGGAAGAGGCTGGAGTCAGCCTTCTCCCTCTTAAATCATTTAGCCATTTTATACAGACTGCATAGAAGGTAGTGAGGCATATTCAAATGGAAATCTATGAAATTCATAAGCAGCAGGAGATGGTAAAGAAACACTAAACCATACCTACCTTCGCAAGTAACGAATTTCTTAACAATGGCCAACAAATCATGCCATCGAGAATTAAGGGTTGTGACCGGCATACCTTTATCACAACTGATAATTTTCCTCGAGGTAAACAGGAGCGGCCATGGCACTTCATCCACCTTCAAATTCTTAAACCATCTCTGCCCCTTGGCTGGCAAACCAGTGGCTGAGCTGAGGAATTCTTCGTTTAATTCGAGTTGGATGTCCCCAACTTTGGCCCTGCATCCATTGAATGTGAGGGCAAATTGTTGAGCGAGCGTGAGGTTGAAACCCTCGAATTTTTGAATGAATACTAACCATCCATTATTCTCCAAATCCTCATGAGCATTATCAAATAACAGTAGCATTTGGACGCCATTAGGTTCTATGTGCACTATAGGATCCATAGGAGAGAGCACATAGTCAATAGGGTAAACGGTGAGGGGGTTTGACAGGGTAGGCACAGGACTAACTTCCCGCAGGTTTTTCCAAAACAAACAGAGGTAGCCTGAGGTGCAAGGCAGACATTAATGCATAGGCATGCGAGGGTGGTGGAGTGTATTGAAACCATGCAAAACATTCATGTTCGCATGTACAACCGACGGCGCCTTGGTAATAGATTCATTCAAATCACAATCAAAACATTGTAAACCAATTATCAAATGGAGTATTCACATACTCATCGAAAGCCATGACATTCATAACCACAAGATTTTGACCAAATGAAATAAATAACCACTTGAAAACCATAGTGTTCATAACCAACAATTGGTTTGTATATTAAATCAACAATAGTGTTTGTATGATTCAAAGAAACCATTATATCGACCATTCCACCATGGGTTTAATCACAATGTTAATGTGTTCTCATGAAACCATTGCACCAAGGAATTTGATCAAAAACAACAGAATATCATATCACCATGGTAACAAGGATTCAATCAAAGACACCAGAATATCATTGCATCATGAACTTATAAATTAAACCACATTAACAAAAATCAAATGCAAAGTGAGTAAAGGCTTGGTGTTTTGATAAATGTATGATCAGTAGTGAGTTGGATGTAAAAGAGTCATGACGACATAAACAAAAATATCTGAAATAATCCAAAGATGATTTTAACGCTATCAACATAACTTCCAACTCAAGGTTTTCACACTTGCAGTCGTGAAAAATGAAAACAAAAGGCAGGTGTGCGAAAGTGAAAGATAATAGTGTCGTTTCGTTTAAAGAATTGCGACGAGTATTGAGGGTTCAAAACCTTTGTGTAGGCAGCTTATAAGAAAAAGATAAAAATGCAAAATGGCTGCCAACACATCCTGACAGGTATATCAAGGGAAGAATGGGAGAAACTCGACATAAGGGCAAGGATTATGATTCGACTTTGTCTTGCATATTCGGTACTGTTGAATGTCTCAGGTGAAGATTCGACAAAGAAACTATGGGACAAGTTGGGGAACTTGTACCAATCAAAATCCCTAGTAAATAAGTTGTTCCTTAGGAAGAAGTTATATATTTTGAGGATGAGTGAGGTAAATACAGTGTCTGATCATTGAAATGTGTTTAATACCATTATAAGCCAGTTATATTTTGTGGATATCAAAATCACTGATGAGGAGAAATATGTTAGCCTATTATGTTCTTTGTCAAAACCCTGGGATATCTTAGTTGTGGATATGGGGAGTAATATAGCCACATTAGTGCTAGAATAGTTGGTTGTGTCTCTACTATCAAAATAAATGATAAGGAAGAGCATGGAAGGATCGACCAAAGATGCATTAGTGGTGAGAGGTCGATCGGTTGACAGAGATAAAGGAAAATTCTCTGGTAGAATGTATAAGTCGAAGGGTAGATCTAAATCCACGGTTTAGTCGAAAATAAGAAGATGTTGGAAATGAGGTAAAGTTGGGAATTACAAAGAAGGAAACATAAGCTAGTACAGGATCTGATGAGAAGCAGTCAACTGAGAGAAAGATGACTCCAAATAAGGAGGCAATGTGTACCTTGCATTGACTAGTACACATTCGGATCAAGATGTTTGGTCGATCGACTCAGGAGTATCCTATCATATGACACCACATAGAAAAAGGTTTTACGAATATGAATGATATGAAGGAGGAGATGTGTTCTTGGGGGACAAATTGACAACCAAAATTGTCAAACGAGGAAGAGTTTGACTGACATGGCAGGATGGGAGGAGTAGAACCCTTCCAGGTGTGCTACACATTCCAGGTTTGGAAAGAAACCTGATATATGTCAGAAACATGAGTGATGCAGGGGTGCACACTCTATTTCATAAGGATGCATGCAATATGGTCAGAGGTGTTATGGTCTTAATGAAAGGATTTCGGATTGGAACCCTATAAAATTTATTAGGGAAATTCGACTCGACTAGATACAACAACATATTTTTTCCTAAAGTTGACTCGACTTCAACTCAACTTGACTTGACTCGGGCTAATTCGATTCAACCTGAATCAACAAGCCCTCATCAAACCAACCCGACCATGCAATGGCATGAGAGGATGGGGCATATTGGAGAAAAAGGACTTTGAGTTATGCACAACAACGCTATGGTTGAAGATTTTCTTGAATGTAATTTAGAAGTCAATTTTTATTAACATTGTATATATGGAAAACAAAGTTGGGTGAGATTCCCATATGGAGAGACAAAGGGCACAGGGGATTCTAGAACTAGCTCATAGTGATGTGTTTGCCCTGTCTTAGTGCCTTCACTTGGTGGATACATGTATTATGTTCCTTCATAGATGATTTTTTCAGGAAGATGTGGATATATTTCCTGAGGAAGAAAACAAAGGTTTTTGAGAAATTCAAAGAGTTTAAATATCTTATAAAAGACTAGATAGATAAGAATATTAAGGTGTTGAGAACTAACAATGGTGGTGAATTTCTTGGAAAGTAATTTGATCAGTTCTACAAGAAGTGTGGCATAGCACTCCAAAATACCACACCATATACCCCACAACAAAATGTAGTTGCTGAGAGAATGAACAAAACATTGATGGGAAAGGCAAGGATCATGCTTAGTTGTGTTGGGCTCGCACAAGAATTCTAGGTAGAGGCAATCGACACTGCAAAATATCTAGTGAATATGTCTCCTTTGTCGGTGCTAGTGAACATGACTCCATGACTCCACATGAGGTATGTTCTGGTAAGAAGGCTTTGATTTCACATCTCAAAGTATTTGGCTATGAAGCATTTGTGCACGTTCCCAAGGAAAAGAGGAGAAAGTTGGACAAGAAGGTAGTCAAGTGTATTTTCATTGGATACAAAGAAGGAAAGAAAGGATATAATCTCTGGGATCCTGCATCAAGGAAAAAAATGTACAGTCGAGATGTGGTCTTCAGAGAATTTGGAAGGAAGTTCGAGTCCGAAGTGATGGTTCAAGCAAAGAGTAATACATAGAAGGTGTGGTTTGAACTCAGGAAAAAAGAAGTTGATTCAGATGATTCAATTGAATCAGATGAAAAGGTAGAACAACTGACTCTGGTTGTAAGGAGTTCCAAACGAGTAAGAAAACTAGTTGAAAGGTATATTCCACCCTATTTTTTTTTTTCATTTGTGTTAACTTCCAATGATGAAGATCCCAAGTCGGTCGAAGAGGTAGTCGGCTCAGCGGAGGGAAAACTCTGGAAGGATTCCATGGTCAAAGAGATGAAATCCTTGCATAAGAATGAGACATGGGATTTATTTGAACTACCTAGTGGAAGAAATCCCATGGGTAGCAAGTGGGTATTGAAGAAGAAAATGAACGTCGCAAGACAAGTGGAGAAATTCAAAGCCCAACTGGTAGAAAAAGGATATTCCCAAGTTGAAGGAGTCGATTTCAGTGAGATTTATTGTAAAATTAACTTCCATTAGATTACTAATGTATCTGGATGCAACATTTAATCTAGAAATAGAACATATGGATGTAAATATAGTGTTCCTACACGGGGACCTGGAAGAAGAGATCTACATGAAACAACCTAAATTATTTGTAGTAAGGGTCAAGAAATATTTGGCGTGAAAATTGAAAATATGTCTTTATGGTCTAGAGAAATCACCAAGGATGTGGTACCAAAATTTCGACACATACATCCTTAGTTTTGGATTTGTGAGAAGCAAAGTTGATCACTGCATATATTCCAAAGAAGAAGGTGGGTGTTTCATATACGTAGCATTGTATGTCGACGACATGTTGTTGATTTGAAACAACATGAACGCAATAAAGGAGGTGAAGAAGCATTTATCCTCCAAGTTCAACATGAAGGATATTGGTGCAGCGCATTTTATTTTGAGAATGGAGATCAAGAGAGATTGAGCAACTAGAAAGCTCTGGTTGAACCAGAAGAAGTATATTGAAACAATCTTGAAATGTTTCAACATGCAGTATTGCAAACATGTGAAGGTGCCAATTCATGTGGGAGAAAGGCTAACTATTGAACAATGTCCAAGGAGACAGGAGGAAATAGAGGACATGGCACGTGCTCCCTATGGAAGTGTTGTTCGTAGTCTAATGTATGTGATGGTATGCACTTGACCAAACACTTCCCATGTAGTGGGAGTGTTGAGTAGATACATGTTGACACCTGGAAAGGAGCACTGGACAGTTGTCAAGAGAGTATTCAGGTATTTGTGTGGCACAAAATACTATGTTATATGTTATCAAGGAAAACCTGGAAGTGACAGTGAATTAGATGTACATGGCTTTGTCGATGTCGATTGGGCTAGATATCTGTATCATCAAAGGTCGACCAGCGGATATGTGTTCAAGATGTTTGGTTGAGCAATCAGCTGGATGAGTAAGTGACATGCGGTCGTATCCTTGTCAACAACAAAAGATGAATACATGGAAGCCACTCATGCAAACAAAGAAGTAGTATGGTTGCAAAGGCTATGTTCAAAAATCGAGTTTGAGTAGAGAGCTATGAAGATAAGTTGTGATATTCATAGTGCAATATTTCTAGAAAAGAACCCAGCTTATCATTCCAAGACTAAGCAAATTGATGTACAATACCATTTCGTGAGAGACATGGTGGAAAGCAATAAGGTGTTGTTGGAGAAAGTAGACACGTTGGAAAACATAGCAAACACCTTGAAAAAGTGTGTGAGTGTTGTGATGTTCTCTTGGTGCAGAGAGGAAATGGGCATGGTTTCCCTGGGTTTGTGAAAAAGAGTTTATACATCTCTCTGTTTAAGCAAAGAAGACAACAAGTGGGAGAATGTCGAGTTCTTTTATTCTTTGCAGTGAAAGTCGAAGGTCGAGGTGGTTCGATCGAGTAAATTCAAATTCAAAGAAATCGACAGCAAGTTGAAGGTCAAGGTGGATCGACTAGGTAGATTTGAATTCAAACCAATCGACAACAAGTTGAAGAGGTCGACTGACAAGAGGCTGACAGGAGGGCGCATGGAAACTCACTGAAGATTGAATGGAGGTCGATTGGAAATCGACTGGTAAAATGACTTAGAGACGACTGTAACATAATGTTGAGATTCATGGGATTTGTAGACAATGATCTATGAGGATCTGTAACCATTTTGGGGCACCTTTATTTAGGGTTTTTCCTACTGTAAATATTATAAATAAGGCATGTTGTAATGTTGTAAAAGTTAATATTTAGAGAAATCATTTTTAGATATTTTTGGTCATGTAGATGTAAGTTGAATTGGATACGGGGGTTTTCTTGTGTAAAATGAAGAAGGTATGATGTCGATTGTATCTTCGGTGTAGACCAAGGTTAGGCATGTAACCTTTATTCTAAAGGAATAAGACAACAAGAGAGCAAAACGCTCAAGGAATGTTGATTTTCCCGATTGGGTTTCCAAGGTAAAAATTTTGTGTACTGTATACTTTCTTTGTCATTTACTTTATTCATTAAATCTTTCTTCCTCTCTTATGCTAGGTTTAGTGTGGAAGTGTTCCCCATTTATTAACAATCTCTTGTTATTATTTTGATTATTTTTTTTCTAAGAAAAATTGATCTTTCAATATCTCTCGATACTTCATCAATGTACTTTAATTTTTTTATGTTTCAATTTCCTCTAATGTTTGTGGAATGTGTTCAAAGATAAACCTTTATGTTTCTGTCGATGTGTGATCGAAAATTTTTGAGTCAATCCTTTAGACTTCCCACTAGCCTTGCTAATCTCTTTGAATAATTGATGTTTTTGTTATGCTCGATACTATCGAAAAGATTTTGATTTTTTACTTTTCTTTTTTCCTTGATCACATAAAAGGAGCCTTTTGTTTTTCACTTGTCATTTTTCTATTTATCACTTGTGTTGCAGAGAGTTTCAAAAGATACATCTTTATTTTTTCCCTGCGACCTACAATGAAGTATCAGGAGCCAATCATTGTTTCTTTCTTGAAGCCACGGTGGTTTTTAAAAAAATGATTCTCATTTCTTCCCCACAATTGTGGAGTTTTTCAAATTTTGGATCTTCTATTCACTTTGAAACTAGCAAGCAACATTTTAAATTCATTTTTCCTCCCTTCTCCACTCTTGTGGAGATATTTCAAAGATCAATGTTTTGGAATCGACCAATGTGTTGGAAGTCCTCCTTTGTCCTTTTGACTTATTCATGGAATTATTATGAATATTAATTTTTTATTTTGATCTAATATCCATGAATACCTTTTGATTATTTTTATTTTTGCTTACCCTATTCCCTAGATGGTGAATCAAAGATTTATCTTTCCTTTTCACTCTGATGCATATTGAATACCTTTCAATCGACCAGACATGCATTTTCATCAATGCATAATGTTTCAAACATTATGGAATTAATAATGGTTTATAAAGGCATCAATTGATTGGTACAATTCAATTTAACAAACTTAAACATTACTAATCACAGCACAAGACAAATGATCAATGGCATGATTTAATTTATTACAACTTAAGCCAAAGATTTAATTCACCGGGCAACTCAACACTTAACATATTTTCGTATAATATTTTCGAGATAGATCTATCCTAATGACGGTGAAAGCCACTTACATTCAAATTTTCAATCATCAACTCAAATTCTTTCCTTGTCTTCTTTGTTTCTCTCAATAGGTAAGTTTGATTCCAAACTTGACTCTATTGTGAGTTTCATTTGTTGGGAATGTGTTTGCATGTATCTAAGTTTCATGGGTAGTATTAGCTTGATGATGATTATTAATCATTATTATTTTTATTAATTCCATACGATGTTTCAAAACCACAATTTTTTGACCCAAATTTTTGCAGGATAGTCTATAAAGATCCATTTTCCAAGTCCCCCATTCTACTTATTGATGAGTTGAATCAAAAACTTAATCAATTTTGAGCTACAATTCTAGTAGTGATTAATAGAAACTCTATGTTTTAACTTCCTCCTTCTGATTTTTTGTTTCCAAAACTATTATTCGATGCATTTGAAATTAAGATTAGTGATGATTCATCATTTACGATTATTGACACAACTTTCCTTTTACTTTTACATAATCTCTGGAAAACAAATGTGATGGTAAAGGATTGAATATTTATGCTCTACTTCTTCATTCCCAACCTATATTCTAAGTTGTATTTCATTTGAAATTTTATTAAGATTGTCTACATGCCCACTGTTATAACCCTAATTTGCACCAGACATGCATACCTAGCAGCAAGCCATCTTACTTACTATTTTTTCCAAACCAATATTGAATAGCTCTTCTTAATAACCAAATTTTTGAAGATGTGTGTGCCCTGCACCACTACTGCCTGCGTATATATGATAGCTTCACCATTACTACCCATGTATGTATGCTAGTTGCACCATTACAGCCCGCATATACCCACAAAAGTTGCAAAAAATAAAAAGTTGCAAGGGAATACGGGCTTTTGGGTAGTTTCCTAACCAATTGACTGCCCATAGCCCGTCACCTAACCAAATAACTATCTTTTTGGCATATAAAAGAAGGTGTCAGGGTCCCATTCTAAGGAGAAGCATGAAAGCAGTGAAACTCTGCCCATTTCCTAATCCCCCCTTGCCCCAAGAGTTTGCAGCCACATTGTGAGTTTGAGCCAAAATTCCCCATTCTTTCCCTTTTTCCTCATCCATAAACCTATGCCTATTCTCTAGAGAGAAGTGTGAGAGAAGAAGGATACATGGAAGCAGTTGGATCTTGGTGAAGAGGAGCCCAGGAACGGGTTCAAGGAGCAGTCGTCAATCTCATTTTGTAAGTGACATTATTAGATTAATACAAAGAAGTTCTTTTGTCATCCCACCATATGATGTGTTTTATATCTATGTACGATTTACATTTCGTTATGACATCTAACCCATTAATCCATATATAGATTGCTTGTTCGTAGTTTCTTGTTTGTCTTTTGGTGAATGCAGGTCAGCCTTGGGATGAGATTTGCATTCAAGAAACGACCGAACGCATTGGGATCGACATCGGACGCAGAGTTCAAGATAAGACTACCGAATCCCATACTTTGTACTTTATATATGAACGTGGGGTGTTTTCGATATAGTTGTTAAAAGTAGGATACTTTAGACGGTTAGCTCTGTCTGCACTTTAGAACCCTAGTGTAGTCCGTAGGGGGGTTTTCCCACTATAGCAGAATTGGCGACCATACTTGGGAGCCTCTAGGATTTTTAGGGGATTTCTGTTTTTGGGTATTTTTAATTGGTTTATTTACTGTTTTTTGAGTTTTAGTAAGTTTTTGTGTCTTTAAGGGATTCTGGTCTTCCATACCAGTACTCCCTGCCTATGTTTGACTATTAATTTTTATTTTTAGAGAAGTCACAGAGGTGTATGCGGCCTGCAGTGGGTCTATACGCGTACATACACACTCTATCTTTGGACAGCTTGCGTACATATGCAGGTTGTTGAAGTATCAGTTGCGTTCCTGTGTCAAGAAAATCTTTTTAAAGAAGAGGCAGTCATCCTCTTCCCTGAATGAAGCCATTTTTCTCAGGGGTTTTCTTGATTTATCCCTGGTCTCTGTTTCGTATAGTCTTTGGCCTAGGTATGATAGCAGATAGCTTTTTATTTATTAAGTTTTCTTATGTTTTCTTGATTAGGGTTTGAGACAAGTTTTGTGAGTTTTTTTTATTAACTTGTTTAGTATTGTCAGTAACTCTCTGCGAGCCGCAGTAGACCATAAGTTGGTTTTTGGTCTCGTCTTGTCTTCACTTTTCCTTTTTTACTTGCTTTAGAAGAAAAGAAAAGAATTCATTTTCAAGTTTCTTATTTTGGAGCATATAAAAAAAAAAAACAGTTTCTTGTTTGGTTAAGTAGTTAGGTTAGTTGTTTTTTCAGGAAGAAGAGTGATTTCTTAAGTTATTTAATGAATAATTAAGAATTTAAGTAGCCCGTAGTCAAGTGAAATTTAGTTTTGAGTATTTATTTTAAAAGATCTTAGAAGTAAAAGTTAGTTAGAAAAGTTAGTTAAAGAGTGTTCAATTTGCAAATCTTTGTTTGTTGAAAAAAAGAAGTAATTTTGTTTCCAACATTTGTTCTTCTCTTTCATATCTTAAAAAACACCATCAATTTCATTTCCATTCCTTTGACTTAAGATAAACCACTTAAAATTAACGCTTAATTAAAATTAATCAAACTTTGCGTTTGTAGGGTCCATTAACTAGATTAGGCTAGAGCCTTAATTTAGGTTGGAGAGGAAACTCTTCAAGGCTATAAAACAAACATAGGATTCTGTGCTAGGGAGTGAAAATTCCAATAACATGGAAACTATCAGGGACCCCCGTCTAACATAGGGGGTAAACATGAGGTCGCATGCGGAAAGGTAGTGGAGATAATCCCTCCAAATCTGGACCAATCGTAGCGGAGGAACACATATAGAGGACTTATCTTGGGATTACGTTGATCGCATTTGCCACAGAGCTTCGTGGGTCTCAAATCCGTTCGAGGTCCTCAGTTGTCTTCTGGAAAATTTGCTTTTGATACCCTCGATAGGTTTCGGGCTTGATACACTGCTCATTGTGGTCCACCCGACTATCGACTGTACCCGCCCGGTAGTTGTTCACGAGCTGGAAACCTAGTTGCCTTTGATTTTAGGGAATTACATAGGTGACTATGGAAGTATACTGCGGTACCTAGGGAAGACATCGGGCCACTCTTTGCAGAGTATACCCAGAGGGTGATTTTGTGACCAAGTTGCACTTGCACTGGTAAGTTTCTCTAGTGTTGGTTGTTGTAACTGCTCTTCCAACTAGTAATAGTGGTTTGCTTGCTACATCTCATAGGAACTTTTTCTAGTGTGTGTTTTAGTCTTCAATGATAGAAAGCCTTAATGTGTCATTGATCCTCTGACACAGTGGAATATCAAGAGCTTATTCAGTTGCGAAGGCTTTTGGGCCTGTCGTCGATTAACTTGGAGCGACTACCACCACCGCGAAGGTGAAGACTTGACCAAGAAGGGTCATTTGAGGTGACCGGACCACAGGAAGTTATACCCGAGCCATCTCTGAGAGGAGGAAATTCATTTCCAGAGGGACCAACTATTTCTGACCTTGGAGTGGAATCTCTTGGTACGTATAACTCTCTGATCACTGACTTGTCGGCACCACTTATGATACAGATTGCTCCCCCAAGGGTAACACATCATGAGCGTAAGATAATCCTACAAGAAGCAATGGAAGCAAATGCTACTACTTCATTAGGGGGTCCTCATACTCCCTCTACGGCTACCACAACTGGGGGCGTTCCACCTCCTAACTCACCTTCGCAGGTCTGGGCCACTATGGTCTTGACCGCCTCTACTCTAGGCAGTGGCTCGATTCCGTCCATGGCGGCGATCACTCCATCATTTACACAGAATGCGACGGGCCCTCCATTTTCATACGGGATGCCCAACTTTGACACAAACTCAGTCCTCTCCTACTCCACCTTACAAACTTTGGGTCTGGGGGTAGGGAGCTCAAATGCTCCTCTGCAAGGGTCCATGGGGGGCACCTCAGCCCCTTATAATGATTTCCCTTATGACGGGAGTCATATACCTCCGTTGTCTCCCTCGCTCGATGACACTCCTCAGCAACCCGTCTGGTCTGGAGCAGGTAGTCAAGGACCTTATTCTAGTACAACACTGGTGGGTTCTTTGTCATTCTCTTTGTTTGATGTATTTGGTAACAACACATTCTCGTCAGTTTCCATATCTGTCAAGGGAAACCCTGGTTTTGGATCACAAAATCCTACATAGGGTACTATTCCTGCACAGGGGGCACACACTTCTCAAGGACCTTGGAATCTGTGGCAAGGATCATTTCCCTCATCAAGGAGGTCGACCAGGGGAAACCCCTTCCATGGTCAATGGAACACCAGGCAAGGCTCAAGACCTATGCCCATCGGATCGGGAGGGGGAAACCCTTTCTAGAACCTTTGGAACACTACGTTGGGAGAAATCCTTTCTCAGCCCTCAACGTCCTACTATGGGAGTCAGTCGATGATGTCTCAACAAGAGCAGCATCTGAATGTTGGCCTAGGCCATGGTTTTTACTAGAACCCAGGCCAGTGGCCTAAATTTTCCTAGAAACCTGGTGCCATCCAAATCCTAGGCTCATATCCTTCTGTACATGCTCAACAACCTCAGCTATCTTTTTTGGAAACTTTTCATTTTCCAGACTTGTCAATGTTATTGAATGACCCAATCTGTCATGATCCACGTTGGCCTGCTATGTCGACCAAGTTGCCCTCGGACATTCCAAAGTTCGAAGGCAAGCCTAACGAATATCCAGGCGATCATGTGACCACATTTCATCTATGGTGCTCATCCAATTATTTGAGGGACGACTCCAGTCAGTTTCGTCTGTTTCAACACACTCTTATCGGGAGTGCCACAAAATGGTACATCGATCTCAACCACTCAAGATACTCTACTTTTGGCGAATTGGCAATGGTTTTCTTAAACCATTTTAAATTACCTGTGAGATACGATGCCGGCACAGAATTGATGGCCAACTTTGAGCAAATGAAGGATGACCATATCTCTGATCACATACGAGAATGGCGGCGTCAGAAGAGTTTGATTAAAGTACCAGTTCCACCAGCATTCCTAATGTAATGGTTTCTTAAGTCTTTGGTACACCAGCTATCCAAGGACATAGCAATGTTGGGGGTCTTTTCGGAGGAAGAAGCGATAATGAGAGTCAACAACTAGAGCTTATTTACTCTTAGTCTGGTTTTCTTTATGAATTTTTTCCAGATGCACCATGGTCTATTATTGATAAGACCAGACATAAGTCTGGACCACATGCTGACGGCATTGTTGGTTCAACACAAGCAAATCCCACTGATCCGTTGTCAAACCAATTGCAACAATTGTCGATACACCAGGTAGTGGCTATCCCAACTCCTAGTTCATCTTCTCCCCCTGCTAAGATGTTGGATGTACACAGCATGCAATCGACAAACCCAAAGGCCAGCCAGTACACTGAAGGGAAGAAAAATTAGCGAAAGAAGGATAAGGGGTATAAGAAACCCACCAATAATGTTGGTGGGGGAAACACATAGAGAAATAAGTCGAAGTATCTGTGAAACCTATGTGCGGAAGACCACCCGACTCACATGTTCCCTCGACTCATGAAAGCCCAAAAGTTATTGGTGCAACAGCAGCCTGTAGTGTTAACGAACCCATTTCCACATGGGAAAAATGTAACTCAAGCCTCTGTGAACACATATGGGGGAAGTCAGGGACCCCCTTCATCGTCTAGCAATCCCTCGACTTCGAATGTCTATATGTTGAAAGGTGAAGCTCACAGAGCTACTAGGGCACATGATNGATTACTGAACGCCAAGTACTGCCAAAAAGGGAAAAGAGGCCGAAAACTCATCTATTCCTCTCCAGATCGAGAGAACGATGGGTGAAACAATGACACACATCCTGAAAGGGGCGTTCAAGAAAGCTTCACATAATCCAAATGCGAGGGCTGCCCAGAACTACTCTGTGGTGGAGGATTTGTCAAAAACCTCTTGCGCGATGTCTGCTTTGGAGGCCCTTCAGAGCTTCCCTTCACAGAGAAAGGATCTGTTAGCCGCCTTAGGATCCGTTGAGACATGTAATCTGGGAAATATCATGCTTGATATAGCCAACTTGAAACCTCATCTCCCATGCCACGTCGCATTTCAAATAGTAGTGGCTCACCCCACGAAATCGTCTACCCGAAATATTTTTTGTACGTTGGTTGATGAGGGAGCCTCGACATGCGTGATGTCGTTGGCATGTTAGAAGGCCATTGGCCAACCCGTTCTATCTCCTTCACCTACTCTTCTCATGGCTTTCGATGGTTATTCTTTCAGACCACATGGAATCATTCCTTTTTTCCCCGTGTAGTTAGGAGGGAAGATCATGTAATTCAAAGTTGAAGTGGTCGATGCGCCTCTCAACTACAACCTCTTGTTAGGAAGGCATTGGACATATTCCATACATGCAATGGTTGCTACATTTTTTTGGGTCTTGTTGTTTCCACATGAGGGCGGAATTGTGACCATTGAGAAATTGTCTTTCTCCATA
>JASDQU010229585.1:5226-15655 GCA_032191745.1 Picea mariana | reverse complement strand
GAGGCAAGTGAACATTTCTCTCAGTAATCGAAGTGCTCTTTTTGGTGTTATTATGTTATCATTTCAATATTATTGTGGTGTTATTCTGGTTATATTGTTGTTCATATGCCATTTCTAGAATTTTATTTCTGTTCTGCATACTTTTTAGATATGGCATATTACAAATGGTATCAGAGCACTTTCCTCAGAAAAAAATTGTGGGTTAATTTTTTTTCCAGGGTAGAGACGTATTCTGGTGTCTTTAAGCTACAAAGATCTGTCATTACACACATAAACCCATGGTTGAGAGATTCATACATGCAGGAAATACAAGTGGTTCTTAAGTGCACATTTGTTGGCCACCCTTGTAACCCATGTTGGTACCCCTTCGAGTGGTAGCGTGCATTAGACAACAACTGTATACAGATCGACCTAGATTTCCTGGAGCCCTCTTTAGATAAACCAATCGGCTGCCTGAATGCTATAGTGCCACTGAGAACAACACTCAGTAATATACTCTCTAGTACTTGGGTAGTCAGATAGTACAGATAAGGGCATGGTCTATCCTCCTTAGTTAGTGCCCTAAGATATTGTGTCGAGTACTACTGTTGGACCTCGAACATGTATCAGAGAGCTATAACACAGGGAAAACCCTTGTCTATAGAACCCTTGAATACCTAACACTTGGGGATGGAAACAAAAATAAAATAGACAAGATCTATTGCTGCTCAATTGTGTTCGAGTTTTCAAATCACTACACAATCTTCCTGGTTAAGCATTTGGGCATTTTATCACTACAGTATTCTTCAGACCGGAGTATAACTCCGCAGGTGTAAAAAAAATAAAAAAAATTGCACCCAAAGTCTGGAAATTTTTGCACCATTATTTGAGACCTATTCCATCAGATTTATCTCTTCACCCTTATCACATTCATACCTATCATTTTTCAGCAATTTTTTTGACCCCACCCACCCCTTTTTGGTTCCCTCGTCACCATGGCCCATACCCATAGCCAATACTTGAAGCTCTCTTCAATATATTGCAATATAATTTCACAGAGACCCAACAAGAAGTGAAACAAATCAATGCCAATATTTCCACAATCAATACAAACGTGCAGTCCTCCATCGTCACCTCAATTGAGGAACTCAAACAAGACATGACTACCCACCTTGAATCTATCGTTTTGATGATCTACACCAAACTGCATATCCTTGTAGATACCCCTTTATCTGAACCACCTTTGTATACCAAAGCTGAAACTTCATCTCGTTCCCATAATTTTCATCCCCATCACTTTCAGCATGACCTACGCCCTCTACGGGTGGATGTGACCAAATTTGATGGTTCAGATCCCACTAGTTGGGTAAATCAAATGGAACATTATTTCTCTTTGTACGACATTACAAATGACTTGGCCAAATTCTAGTATGGTGTTCTCCATCTAGATCAAGAACATTGGCAATGGAGAAAAACTTCCCATCAAGGGTATGTTGCTTGGACACACTTTGTGGTAGAGCTTTATGAACACTTTGACACCGACTCCAACCATTTAGGCCGTTTGAAAAAATTGAAACAATCTGGCACAGTGGAAGACTTTATAGCTACTTTTGAGTGACTGACTTTTCGTACAGAGGGCATGTTGAATTCTTTTTTCCGAGAATGTTTTATTAGTGGCCTCAAGGATGAGATCCGTGCCCATGTCCTCATGGCTCGACCTAAGAGTTGGGTGGAGGCTACTAAATGAGCTAAGGAAGCACAACAGGTTGTCTCTTCTAAAAACCGGAAACCTTCCTTTATTCCTTGCACTAAACCAATAAATTCCACTCTTCCTTCCACTCCCTTAAAGATCCAAAAATTGACCAGGGTCGAAATGGCTAGATGCCAACTCAAAGGCCTTTGTTATAATTTTGATGAAAAATATTTTTCGGGCCACATGTGTAAGAAACAAAATATTTTTATGGCCATCTCAGAGGATGTTTCAGAAGAGGATGTTGAAACTCCCCTTGTGTTTAAGTCACCTGAACCCATGGACATAACCCCTCCCTCAAACCCTCCCAAAGTAGAATCGGTCATTTCCCTAAATCCTCTCACTGGCTTCTCTGCTCCCCAAACCCTCAAGCTAATTGGTTACGTCAAGCATAGGAAGGTCATCATCCTTGTTGATAGTGGAAGCACCCATAATTTTATTCATTGCCACATTTCCCAAGAAACTCATTGCTATATCCATGCAGTCAATAATTTCCAAATCATGATTGCCAATGGTGGCTCCATGAAATGTGGAGGGTTTTGTGAAAATGTAAGTCTCCAAATTGGTGACTACCACCTGAAATCTCATATGTTTTCTATCGACATGGGCAGTTGTGACATTGTGTTGGGTGCAGATTGGCTAAGGACTTTGGGTCCCATTCTCATGGATTTCAAGGAATTAACCATGCAATTCAACCAGGAGGTCCAAAAATATAAGTTCCAAGGCATCACCATCGGTTCACCTGAGATCATTAGTTCCCATTGCATGGAAAATCTGCTCAAGAAAGGTCATTCTGATATTATTGCCCAACTCCATGCCATACAGGCAACTGAGACACCCTCCGTGCCGCAAGACCTCCAATCCATCCTCTCTAAAAATTAGTTGGTATTTTCCACTCCCCAGGGACTCCCTCTTTCCCATGGTGTTCATGATCATTCCATTCCCCTTATACTAGGAAGCCTTCCTCCCAATATCTGTCCCTATCATCACCCCTTTTCCCAAAAAAATGAAATTGAGAAAATGGTTCAACAACTGCTTAACCCAGGCATTATATGCCCTAGTACGAGCCCCTACTCTTCTCCCGTGGTCATGGTCCTGAAAAAAAAGGTTCTTGGCGCATGTGTCCTGACTTCCGCACCCTCAACAAACTCGCCATTAAAGACAAATTTCCCATTTCTGTCATTGATGACCTCTTGGATGAATTGAATGGTGCCTAGTTCTTTACTAAACTTGATCTTCGTTCTAGCTACCACTAGATCCGTATGAAAGAGGCAAACATTCCTAAGACTTCCTTTAGAACTCATGAGGGCCACTATGAGTTTTTGGTCATTCCCTTTGGCTTGTGTAATGTCCCCTCCACCTTCCAAAGCCTCATGAATCATGTCTTTTGCCCTTTTCTCCATCATTTTTTCTTAGTTTTCTTTGATGATATCCTCATCTATAGAAAAACATGGACAGGCCATCTTGATCATGTGGACCGCATTCTCCATCTAATCTCTCAACACCAACTTTTCCTGAAACAATCTAAATGTGCTTTTGGCGCCTCGAAAGTCGAGTACTTGGGTCATGTTGTTGGCAAGAATGATGTCAGGGTGGATCATAAAAATATTGAAGCTATGCAAGATTGGCCTCACCCAAATACTCTCAAAATATTGTGAGGATTTCTGGGCTTAACAGTTTATTATCACAAGTTTGTTAATAATTATGGAAAGATTGTGGCACCTCTCACCGCACTCCTTAAAAATAATTATTTCACTTGGACTCCAGCAACTGCTCAGGATTTTCAAACCTTGAATATGGCCATGTGATCCACTCCAATATTGGCCCTTCCTGATTTCACAAATACCTTTGTCCTGGAATGTGATGCTTTAGGGAAAGGTATTGGTGTTGTCCTTATGCAAGAGGGTCGGCCTTTTTCCTTTACTAGAAAACAACCGTTTGAACGAAATTTGGGAAAATCAATCTATGAAAAGGAAATGTTGGCTATTCTGCATGCCATTGATTTTTGGCGCCCTTATCTATTGGGGCAACGCTTCCAAATTAATACAGATCATCAAAGCCTCAAGTATTTTATGGAATAATGCATTTCCTCCCCAGAGAAATAAAAATGGGTGACTAAGCTCTTTGGATATGATTATGAGATTATTTACAAGAAAGGAAAAGACAATGTGGTTGTGGATGCACTTTCTCAAAAATATGAAGATGAAGGCTCCATTTTTTCTCTCTCCTTCATTGTACCAGATTGGATCCAAGTCGTTTGCCAAGAATGGCTACATGATCCCAAAAGTTCGCATCTGATACAACAATTGCAGTTCAAATCTCTAGTTTCCCCAGGGTACTCTTGGCTCCATGATGAGATTCGATACAAATGTCGTTTGTATTTAAGTAAACAGTCAAAACTTAAATCCATGGTGCTTTTTGAGCTTCATGCTACACCCACAGCTGGGCACTCTGGGTTTACCAAAACCTATGACAGGGTCAAATGTTCTTTTTTTCTAGGATGGTATGAAACAATACATTCGTAATTTTATGGCCGAATGCGATGTGTGTCAACGCAATAAGGGAGAAACAGTCAAATCTCCTGTCACACTACAACCACTTCCGATTCCACCTGCTATTTGGAGGGATATCTCTATGGATTTTATTACAGGCTTACCTAAATCGAGCAATAAATCAGTCATCATGGTGGTAGTTGATCGCCTTTCCAAGTATGCTCATTTTTGTGCTCTTCAACACCCGTTTACAACATCCATAGTGGCTCAACTTTTCATGGATCAGGTCTTCAAGCTTCATGGCATGCCGCATTCTATTGTTTCTGATCGCGACCCAACTTTCACTAGCAATTTTTGGCAAGAACTATTCAACCTACAAAGCACCCAATTGCATATCAATACAACTTATCATCCCTAGATGGATGGTCAAACTGAAGTTGTCAACAAGTGTTTGGAAACATGTTTGAGGTGTTTTGCATCGGAAAATAAAAATTAGTGGTCTCAATGGTTACCCCTAGTTGAATGGTAGCACAACACTTCATACCATACAGATACCTGCATGACTCCTTTTGAAGCGGTATATGGAAAAAATCCACTGTGAGTTCTCTCATATTTACCAGGTGTCTTGAAGGTCTAGACGATTGACCAAACACTTACAGTTTGAGAGGATATTCTCTGTACCCTCAAAGAGAATTTGGTCATGGACCAGAATCACATGAAGCAAAAAGAATATCAAGGTCTCTTTGAACATCATTTTGCAGAAGGGGATCAGGTGTTTCTTTGATTGCAAACTTACAAGCAAACTTCCCTCAAAGTCGACCATTTTAAGAAGCTAGCACCCAAATTTTATGGTCCCTATACAATTCTCAAGCATGTGGGATAGGTGGCCTATCAGTTAGATTTTCCCAGTCATTCTAAGCTACATCATGTTTTTCATGTTTCATGCTTAAATAAGGTGATTGGAACTAAGTGCCAAACTCAAACCAACCCGAGTTGGATGAAGAAGGCTCCATTTAGCTACAACCACAAGCAGTTTTGGACCAGCGTAAACGTTTCCTGCATCAACGAACCATCAAGGAAGTGTTATTCCAGTGGAAAGATACAACTCCAACAAATGCCACTTGAGAACCAATTACCATTCTGCAATAATTTCCACATCTCAAGCCTTGAGGACAAGGTTGATTTTAAGGGGGAGGACATGTTAGGGACCTAACCCCACACATAGGTAGAACAATGTATTCCAATGTAATAAAGGTCATTATTAATAAGGCCTTGCAATCAAGTATAATAAGTCAAATGTAAGAAAAACCTAATAGAAGCTTCTACTTCTATAAGGATCTTCCTCTAGATGATTCTCTTGATAGACATATTTAGAATAAATAGGAGTTGAGGGTATGAGAACCCTAGCTTGGATATTATTGTAATAGAGATCTGCTCGACTAGAGGTTTCCCCCTCGAAGAGGAAAGTGAACATTTCTCTCAATAATCAAAGTGCTCTTTCTGGTGTTATTCTGTTATCATTTCAGTATTACTGTGGTGTTATTCTGGTTATATTTTTGTTCATCTGCCATTTCTAGCATTTTATTTCTATTCTGCATACTTTTTAGATCTGACATATTACAGATTGTTGTAATAAGTAATCTCTAGGTGATTGAAATAAATATGCAACCATGTCATCTTCATTTTGTCACACATTCGAGTCTTTAGACATCACACATGGTTGTTTTAAAGGAAACAATTGAAAACGACCTTTCAGGTCATAAATGGGATCTCCATCAAGACTAAAACAAATAACATCCCATATACATCTCCCAACATGTATAAAATCATCAATATTATTGATCACATCATTACCTTTATTATAACATGAAGGGTCTAATGCATCCAAGGGTTCCTCTAACACATATTCACTTTCCAAATCATGAAATGAAGCAACATAAAAAAAACTTGGAAATGAGTATAAATCACCACGTTCTCTTCTTAATGTGTAGGATGAATGGAATCTTGGATGAATTCATCAAAAGGAGGAGAAAATAATGATGTCTCGCTTTCACGAGGGGCATCTTCAAGGATTAGGTATTCAACAAGGTGTGTTTCATCAAAGTGTTCTTCTTCAACATATTCACAAGGAAACTCTTGTTCTACTCCGTGTATTTGGTGATCTTCCTCATGACTCACCCTTTTAAAGTCTCATTCTTCAATCAAATATCCATTGTCTTAAATGGAATCATGATGTGATTCTTGCTCCTATTTAAGGGGTTGGTAACCCTCTTCATAAACTTCTTCTTTAGGTTCATTCCTTGGAGATGTGCAATCTTCTTTATCCAAGGCGTGCTCAAGATATGGAGGTTCTTCACTAATAAATTCTTCATTGTTTGCTTGATCATTTTGCAGAATAACTTCTTCAAGATTTGTATCTTCTTCTGAATCATCCCACTCTTCCCCATCTACATTCAACTCCAATATCCTCGATAAAACCCAAGGTTGGTCATATTTTTCTCATTTGTTGGCACATAATGTCTTTACCCAAAAATATGCTTTAGCAAGCTCTTCCTCTACTGAAAATTTGAGACATCGCTCATATTTGTCCACTATGAGGTCATTCTCTTCCCATCTATGTGCACAAAGTTCAATCAACAGATGTATGTATTCGCAATTATCAACCAATTGTTTGAATTTTTTTTTATCTTATTTAACGCTTTCCTTCAACCTTTGGGAGAAGTATTCACATTGTTTTTCACAATTTTTTTCATCTTATTAAAAGGTATCCTCCTCTTGAAGGGCTATCTGAAGTTCTTGAATGGTTTCTTCAAGTGTTTGACCACTCAAGCCCCAATCTTCGAGAATTTTTGTAAAGAGAGTTGCGAGGGAAGATACACTTTTTGGTTTGAGGTAATGTGCAAGCCACATTTGTATCCTCATTTGTATGGTGTACAAGAAAAATTGTATCCAGAAATATTCATATATCACCTTTACTCTTCTTGTGTGATTTATAATTTTTTTAACATATGTTACAGTCAGGGATTGATCACCGTCATATTCCAGACAACCCTTAGACCATTATGGGAGAATATGCTTTAGGTATCCAAGAAGATTATCAATATCAATGCACAGACACCTTTCATGGATATCCCATAGTTCCATGATTCCATCACTTGAGTGTATACAATATCACAAAGTTGAGAGTAGGGTGACACCTTGAAATATGTTAGTGGAGTCTCCAAATGATCTCTTTAGGATCATCAAAGGAAGGTGAGGGATGCACCCTCATTGGCATCACCAGGTAAACTTGTAGGATAAGGGATTTGATAAAATTTTACCAAAGATATTTCATGAGGAGAACGACTCAATCCTCCTTGCTAATGATGCCAAAATGTTATCGCGGGATTTGTACTTGCGCAAATCCCACCACAAGATCCCCAATCTTGTGTAACTATGGAAGAAAATACCACTGTCACCTAACTAGAATCTTCCCTCATTATAGTGATGGAGGAGGTCCACCATAAGGGAGGCTTCCTTGATGACCTCAAGGGGTCAAATAGAAAGTTTTATAGCCAAGTCTACTGCCCCTTATCTTGATCACATGTTAGTTGGTCTAGGTTTAGGAAATAAAGAGAGTTTGTAAGGTGATTGTTGTACCTTCCTGGAACAAGAACAAGTTGCAACATATATATAAAAATTACCAAGCTAAAGTATGCAACAATGGCCTCTTTAGACACTAGATAAGTTAAGTTGCATTGTCTATTGCAAATTCATAGTAGTAAAAAGTTATATAACAATAACAAATGTTTTGTAACAACAATAACAATTAATGCTTAGAAACACCACAATTGACCATGAAAAGTAAGTATTTAACCAATAGAGTGTTACCCAATTGCTACAAGTGATTTTTGAACAAGTTAAGCCACTTGTAATTAGGTGTATGCAACAAATTAAAACAATTTTAAGTGGTTGTAGAAAACTTTTGTAATGAAACCAATAATTATTGTGAGTTTTCTAGAGTTAGGGTTAGTAGAGTTAATAGGACTCTTGAGAGAATAAGAAAAGTGATTTTAACAACTACTTTCACCACAAGATTGCTTCTAGATCAATGTGGATGCCTTTATACAATGGAGTCTCAAATGCATTACACTTGAATATTGATCTAATTGAAACCAAGACGTAGAGTCTAAACCCTAAGGTGAAAGCTTGTTTGAGCCTTATGATTTAGACAATGAGGAAAAGAGATCTAGGGTGCAAACACATTTCGGTCCTATATATCATTTCTCCCTTCTAGTAGCTTCACTTAGGTCAAAGATCAATTGTATAGGGATAAAATCCTAAAGTGCAAGCACTTTTGGGCTTTAGGCTTCTAACCCTAGCAAGGGCTTTTCATTAACTTGGAAAAATAAAACTTTATTAGGGGAAGAAGCACTTATGTTCCCCTCTTAGGGTTTCAACAAAATAATACTTATTGCAACAACATAGCAATTTCATCATTTACATCAACAAAATACCATAGAATTCTAGAAAATTACTTACTTTATCCAAGAAACCTAGAGCATAAAACCCTAATTTCATAAATATCCATCCAAAATGAGCAAAAATATCCACAAGATACCTCCTTCAAGCATAGTGCACAAGAGAAAAGACCAAGAATAGATTAAATAACAAAAATGCTAGAAGTGTTACCCCACAAAGGTGGGGAGTGATGATGAGAAATTAAAAGGCTAGCACTAGCCTTCTTATATGAGGATAGACTAGCTAATATGTCCACATAACATAACACACATTTGATTGAAGTGGGGCTGACTCCTCATTTAACCCTTTACAAATGCTAAAATGCAAAATATGTCATACAAAGGCCACACATGTGAAATGTCAAGCCTTCTCTAGAAAGGAAGAGGCCTCCAAAGGCCACATGGCACCAATCCATAGTGGAGTGGGGGAAAATTATGTCTCTACTCACCCAAGGTCATGACAATCATCACTATTACCCTAGGTTTCCACGAAACCATAGCTCCATAAAACCCTAAAAGATGGTGTCATCATCAAAGTAGGTCCAACATCTAGGATCTTGGTGTTGTGTCTAGGATGGAGGCTTCTTCATCTTGTATCTGCATGGTATCTGGATATTTTTTGTTGCAACGTCCCTAATCCTAGTGAAAAATAATATCTCGGGTACTCTACCTAGCCTATGGGATTCCAACTTATTTGTGTGCCATCATGACTAAATATTCTCAAACCAATCCCATATGTCCATCATCTAAGGTTCCAAGGATGTAAGAGTTGATGTCTGAGGGTGGTGAGTCATTGGATGACTAATTTCTCTACATCACACATGCCAAAGTATTGCAATAAAGGCACAACGTCCTGAGTATGAGCCCTTGATGTCCCTCAAAGAACCATGTTAGGGCCATCCAAAACAAAGAAAATTATAAGACAAGGTTAACCAAAGTTCGCAAGAAAATTTAGTCCTTAAAACATGCAAAGTAAGTTGTAACTTAAGATATATCCCATGTAAACAATTCACCTCAATATCCCCTTCAAGCATCACACCAACCCAGGACCTCATGTGACTTGGAAAGTTTAAGTATGGGAGGGCCCTCATCCAACCCTTTTAGGTGTGCCAATCTAGATGGAAAATAAAAGACCTAGGTAGAGGGATAGGTCACAAGGGAAGAAAGAAAGAAAGAAATTATTCAAGATTAAGTGTGATAGTGATATGTTTTTATGACTTATTTCATGGCTTATGGTGTCATTAAATCCATTTCTATGAGCGCCTTTGTAGAGGGAGAACTTGTTGCTTGAGATACCCTTTCCTCAGTACTTTTTTCATTCTAAATCCCATAATTTCCCTTTTGATACCCAATTATCATTTTCAAGTCCCCTTTAAAAGGTTTCAATATTCATTCCTTCATTTTTTCACTAGGATATAGTCCTTTATAATTTGGTTCATTCATTTGCATCGAGACAGGGGCGATTACCACTAGAGTGGGTAGATATCGATATGGCTTGGGGATTTTATGGTCACTTAATCATTTATAGCATAACATAGATATATGAAGAAAATTCATCAACCTCTGGGCCTTCAACCCCTTCTTCTCATGAGAGAATGGACCATGAACCATTACCAAAGTTCAGTACAATATGCGAGGATCCAAGATGGAAAGTGTTAAGTATGGTGGGGAATGGAAAATTACCCTTTTAAGCTCCCCTCCCCCCCCCC
>JASDQU010229583.1:33530-45936 GCA_032191745.1 Picea mariana | reverse complement strand
TTACTCTTACTGTCCATATGTTGTATGTTGCTTGATGACACAAGAAGAATTCTTTATAATTATTTAAAAGGTATAAAATTGTTTAAGCTTATAAACAACTGATTCACCCCCCCTCTCAGTTATTTTAGTATTTCCAACAATAGTCCTTTATAATTGGTGCATTCATTTGCATCTAGACATGGGAAATTACCATTAGAGGGGGTAGATATCAAGTTGGACTGAGGCTCTTATGGTTTCCTTTATAATCTAGAAATTATATATATGTATATAACAGTTGCTTCATCATATAGGCCTTCAAAACATTCTTCTCATGAGAGTCTGGGACATAACCGAAGTTTGGGATATATGAAAGGATTTATGATGGAAAATGTTAAGTATGATGGACAAAGAAATGTGATCTTGGGAGGCCCCCCCAGTATCACCCCTTTTCCTTGGGTAGTGAAAACATGGGACTATGGAACATAAGTTGATTGCCAAGGTGAAACAAGGAAACCAAGAAAATTTCTGAAGCAAGTGATCCACTATCCAACTTCAACCAAATATCCTTGTTTACATGCCCAATAAATTAAACACAACACCTTTCATGAAAAAATGACTAACTATACCTCATGGTGACGTTGTATTACCATGCACCATACCCTGTGTTTCTTGAATGTGATGAGCCTTGATTGATATGTGCTGGGAGGAAAATCAGGGGGGTTGTTGGGCTCTACTGGTCAATCTGGATCTCGACACTCCATGGTTGCTACCTGAGGGCCTTGAGACACGATCTCCTTACTTAACCCTATCCCGTGGGGTTAATGAGATGTTAGAGAAAGGTTATTCATGATGTGACATGATCTACACAATGATGGAATAGTATGACCATTAGGAAAATAGACTCTGTGGGTATATTTTTTATGAGCTTTTGGACTAGTTACTCTCATGAGTAGAATAAAACCAATACATTATAAACTTTGAAATAAAACTGATACTAATTCAAAGATAAATATCCAAGAGGAAATGAATGTCCACCCACCTATTCCACTACCTCAAAACATGGGTTTCCACCTTGGTAGCTTTTCTACGGTTTTTCGGGTCCTGAACTTTCAGAGCCGTTTTGAGGCCCTAAACAACGTTTTTTGGGATCGACAAAGCCTAGAATGAAAGAATAGGAAAATTCTAGGCCAAATGTAACATGCACTCCTAATCTATACCTTTCCGATGAGGTATAGAACTCCCCAAACGAATATCGTATGCAAAAGTTACACCCTCAGGAAGTTAACGTATCAACTACCCCCATCGAGGCCCACAAAACTTTTGGAGTTTTATCTTCTAGGGTTATGGTTTTGGATGTTCTTTATGTTAAAAATGCCTTTGGAGCCTCATTTTAAACATCATATTCTTTTGAATGAGTGTAGCCATCACATCTCTTCTCAGAGATAAGTTGTCACCATTCTAGCAAGTTCATTCACTCTATAATTTTACAGTTTATGTACATTTCTTTCATTAATAAAAAATGTGCATTACTATATATTTTTGTTTATAGAAATATATCTGTGTATTTACTTATTATATTTATGCCTTCATTTCATTCTCAAACTAATCCATATCAGTGGTATCAGAGGTGGCTACTCGTTGTCGTTTCTTAGTGCATGTCCCCGACCAGGTCAGGGTATAGAGAGTTGGGTCTCAATCTAGTTTCTCTTTAGGACAATAGATTTTGCTAGTCCAAGCATCCTCCCATGGAAAAAGAAAAGAGATACAAGGGAGAAGAAGATCCCATCAAGCTATTTCTCGTGGAATCCCTTGCGCAAAAGAGGAACGAGATGTTGGAGACTTTTTCCCAAATCCTTCAATGACTACCGACAATAGCAAGCATGTCTTCGTCAAGCAGTTGCTTTGGGGATACTGCCCCATTCAAGGTACAAGTTAATTTCGATATTCCCGGGTTTGAAGGTCAGATAGATGCATATGCTTTGGAAAAGTGGTTAAATATGCTATAAGGTTATTTCTCTATCCACAAAATTTTCCATAGAGAAAAGATCACATTTGCACTCCTTAAGCCTGTTCCCCATGTCAAATATTGGTGGGAAACTTACTGGGAGAAAAATTCCATAGAGGAGTCTAGAATATTTGGGGTTAATCCCACTTGGTATTTTTTTATGGATGTGGTCAAGGAGCAATATTACCTTATGGGAAACTATGACAACCAATACATGAGATGGACCACACTGCATCAAGAGAGGGGATAAACAGTGTTGGATTTCACAAATACCTTCCATATCTTGCGCATCAAGCTGGGTATCAAAGAATCTAAAAGACATCTGGTTCTAAAACACTACGGGGCTCTACACATGTACATACAAACCGAAATGGATTTTCTAGACATCTCATCAATGGGAGCCGCTTATCGATATGCTGTCAAAATCAAGCATAAATTTAAGTAGCAGAACAAGCGAGAATTTGGGTTTGCAAATCCATAACAACCAAATTATGGTAAAGGCATCCCTAATTCACAGAATAGTCAACCTAAAGTCAACCAGTCCAAGCCACGGGAAAATAAGAGAAATGGGAAGATGAAGAAGGATGGTGAGAAGTGGTGTGACTTCCACAAAATCTCTTGGCATAACACTGATGAATGTCACTCGAAACAGTCATTGGTAATTGAGATTAAAAAAATAGATATGAGCCCCAAATCAGACTCTGATTTAGACAATAATAAAATGAGATAGATAATTGATGCAAAACCCACTACTACTGTCATGACCACAACAATCCAAATAGAAGAACCAAAGGATCCTGAGGAGGGGGAGTGCCTCTTCCATTCACATATGTGGGTGAAGGGGACCCCACTGCATTTTATTATTGATACCAGAATCCAGAATACCCTAATATCAGTAGATTTCATCAAGCAAATGGATTTTCCAAAAATACCACACTCGCAACCATACACATCGAGTGGATTTTCTAAGTTTGAGATCTTCATGTCAGCCAACAGTGTCGCATGTCCTACAACATCAAGCCCTTCAAGGATGAGGTACTGTGCAATGTTTCCGCACTAAAATTATGTGATTTTTTGTTAAGCCAACCATATATGTGGAAGCGTCATGTTTTTTATGAGTTTTGACCCCATAACATCATTCTTACTTTGGGGGGTCAACTCTATAGGATACTAGAGGTAGTCTAGACTACTGTCCCGATGAAACAGTGCCTCAAATTAATCTCTCATACCGTAAAGTTTATACTCTTCAAAATACAGACAAAAGGTGAAAAAAATGAAACTGCAACCATTGCAGCCTCAGTCCAAGACCTTTTTTTATCCAACAAAAGCCAATTGTAGAAGAGCACAAAAATATTGTTGTGTCACCTACGAGGGTACCCCCACATTTCCCAATCCAACAAAGTTACAACAAAGCCCTTCATACTCCTCATATCACATCTTCACCGAAAAATTCCTCCCATACTTGGGAATATCATGCAACTATATTAGTTTAATGGATCCAACCCCTCCAACAACAGGTTCATAACAACCTTCAACAAGCTAAGCAGGACAATGTCTTCAACAAGGAAAACAATTCACCAAGGTTCAAATTCATCAAAATCTTCCCCATCTTCCATGAGAACTTGACACAATGGGGACCATTGCTTCCTAAGGGGGTAATAATGACCCAAGTGGAAATTGGTGGCCACCCACCTATTCCATTGGCTCAATATAGGGTTTCCACCTTGGAATTGTTTCTATGGTTTTTTGGGTCCTGAACTTTCGAGGCCGTTTTGAGGCCCTAAATGATGTTTTTTAGGATCAACAATGCCTAACATGTAGTTAGAGGTATATGCTAGGACAAATAGAATATGTACTCCTTTTCTAGACCTTTCCGACGAGGTATAGAACACCCCAAATGGAGATCGTATGAAAAAGTTACGCCCTCGAGAATTTGACGTATCAACTACCCCCATCGGGGCCCACAAAACTTTTGACATTTCATCTTCCAGGGTTAGGGTTTTGGATTTTATTTATGTTAAAAATGTCCTTGGAGCCTCATTGTAAACATCATATTCTTTTGAATGAGTGCATTCATCACATCTCTTCTCAGAGATAAGTTGCCACCATTCTAGAGAGTTCACTCACTCTATAATTTTACAGTTTATGTACATTTCTTTCATTAATAAAAATTGTGCATTACTGTATCTTTATGTTTCTAGAAATATATCTGTGTATTTACTTATTATATTTCCTCCATTTCATTCTCAAAATAATCTGGATGAGGGAATTACATGAATAAAAAGAAATTACATGAAATGTTGGTGGTTGGAATCATTAGATTAGAGTCATTAATTGTTGGTGGTTGAAATCATGGATAGATTTGTCAATTGTCCCAATAAAGTATGTCTTAAATTTTTATTAATTAATCCATCATTCATAGTGGTTGTTTCTCACCCTTGTGCCATTCAAAAGAGGAGGATAAGGAGAACAAGGAATTTTTCACACTTCTGTAATTTGAGTGAGCAAGAGAAGGAGAAGGAGCACTAGCCCTTTCTCACACTTTAGTGATTTTTAGAAGAAGATAAGTAGCACTAGACCTTTCTCATACTTTAGCAAATTTTGGGAGGAGGAGAAGGAACATTATCCCTTTCTCACACTTATATAATTTGAGAGATGATGGGAAGGAGAAGGAGAATTAGTCATTTCTCACACTTATACAATTGAAAGAGGAGGTGAAGAAACATGATTCTTTTCTCACACTTTTATAAATTGAGTGATTCAGAGAAGGAGCATTGGCTCTTTCTCACACTTTTGTAATTTTTTGGAGGTAGATAAGGAGCATTGGACCCTTCACATACGTTACTAATTTTTAGGAGGACAAGGAGCATTGGCCTTTATCACACTTTTGTAATTAGATTGATGAGGAGAAGTGACTTCATTTTATCACAAGTTAATAATTTTAGGAAAGAGGAGAAGGAGAACTAACCTTTTCTCACACTTCTATCATTTAATTAAGGAGAATAAGGATCACTAGTCATTTCTCACACTTTTGTAAATAGAGTGAGGTGGGGAATGACACTTCTATAATTTAATTGAGGAGGAGAAGGAGCACTAGCCCTTCCTCACACTTTTGCAACTAAAGTGATGGGGAGAAGCAGAAGGAGCACTATCCCTTTTTCACACTTGTGCCATTCAAAAGAGGAGGAGAAGGAGCATGGTCCCTTTCTCACACTTTTGTAATTTGAGTAATAAAGAGAAGGAGAACTATATCGTTCTCACACTTTAGTAATTTTTGAGATATAGAGAAGGAACACTAGACCCTTCTCATACTTTAGTAATTTTTTGGAGGAGGAGAACTGCATAATTTTCACACTTTTTTAATTAGACTCATGATTAGGAGGAGTGGCTTCATTTTATCACAAGTTAGTAATTTTAGGAAAGAGGAGAAGAAGCATCAACCCTTTCTCACAAATTTGTCATAAAATTGAGGAGGATAAGGAGCATTATCCCTTTCTCACAATTTTGAAATTAGAGTGATGAGGAGAAGGAGAAGGAACATTGACCCTTTTCAGACTTGTGCCATTCAAAAGAGGATGAGAAGGAGCATGGGACCTTTCTCACACTTTTATAATTTGAGTGAATAGGAGAAGTAACATTGGCACTTTATCACATTTTTGTGATTTGAGTGATGAGGAGGAGCACTATCCATTTATCATACTTTATTAATATTTTTGAGGAAGAGAAGGATAACAAGATCTTTCTCATTCTTTAGTAATTTTTGGGAGGAGAAAGAGTATTGGTAATTTCTCACACTTTTGTAATTATTAGAGTGATGAGTATTGGTAATTTATCACACTTATGTCATTCAAGTGAGGAGAATATGAAGCACACATATGTTCTCACACTTTTGTGATTCGAGTGAGTAGGAGAAGGAGCACCAACCCTTTCACACACTTTATTAATATTTGAGAGGAAGAGAATAAGCACAAGCCCTTCATCATACTTTAGTAATTTTTGGGAGGAGAAGGAGTAGTAGCCCTTTATTATACCTTTTTAATTATAGTGATGAGGACAAGGAGAATTGGCCATTTCTCACAATTCTACCATTTGAAAGAGGAAGGGAAGCAATAGTGGCACTTTCCCACACTTTTGCAATTAGAGTTAAAAAAATATTTTAACAAACCTGCAACTTTTTATGGTTAAATACCATCAAATTTCCTCTCTAAAAAAATCATTTTCCATGAATAATTTTGATGTTCTCATAACCTAACTTTAACACAAATAATTGTAAATTACGATAAATATTGTTTTCCAATAAAAAACTATACAAATTTAATTTGAATAGAAATCCATTTTAACATAGTTATTCAGTATGTCCCCGACGAGTAGGACTATCAGTGACAGAGTGTGTTGTTAAGGAACTTCGTGATGTTAAAGTCGCAGGTTCGAAACATGCGGGGATAAAAAATCCAGCCATGTTAAGGGTTGGTGTGGCTCAGGCCGGGTGTGATCCCCAAGTGATTTTGATGGCTTAGATGCCCCTGAGTCGCAGTTTCTTAGCCACAGGTTAGTCCTACATGTCACGACAAACTAACAAACAAACCAAAAAAACATAGTTATTTGGTATTAAGAGACCAAATCCTTGAACATTTTGTATCCTAAAATATTAAATTGGATGCACATGTTATGGATGGTCAAGCCAGGATAACCTAACTTTAACACATGATTAATTGTAAATTACAATAAGTATTTTTTTCCAAAAAGAACTATACAAATTTAATTTAAATAGAAATCCATTTTAACATAATTTATTAAATTATTAAGAGACCAAATCCTTGAACATTTTATATCCTCAAATATTAAATTGGATGCACATGTTATGGATGGTCAATTTGGGATGGCATCAACTAGATGGACATGTGATTGATTGATGACCATAATGTCATGGATGGAAATATACCCCACTCCCAAGACAACACCTCAAGCTTACTGATCTTGTGTGCCACCATCATCGGACGTTGGAGGACTAGGGATGGTGAACAATAAATATTTTCACTAACCACCCACCAACCTTTTTTCATCAGTGTGTCTATTTTTCTTAGAAATCAACCCAACATTTGCATGTTCTACTACTTTGCTTCTTCCCAACTACTCTCTTATTCTACTACTCTATGTCTTCATGGCTACCCTCCTATATTGTTATTCTACATCTTCCCATATGCTCTCTTTCTATGTTTCTTTGTTCAAAATGTTCTTAGTTAGGTGGACCAAGATGCATATATAATATGGTAAGCACCAATTGAGCTTGCTCCTCTTTTTTCTAATTCATCCTCAGGTTAAACACTATTTCTGGTAAGTAATGCAAATGTGTAGATACATGTGGATTTGAAGTTTAAATTTTCATACTCAATTTATCTATCTATCTACACACACACACACACACACACACACACACTCTCATGCACACATCATTGGTGATAGCTATGTAGAAATCCACAATCCTACTTCTAGAGTCCTAGATCTTATAGTTCAGGAGCACCAATCAATCCAATAACCTACCAAAATGGGTTCTCTTTGAATGATTTTGTTGGGTTTATATACAAAGTGGGAACTTTATAAACACATTTTCATATCCAAGTTATGTACATGCATACATACATATATAGTTGGTCTTCTTCCCTTGATGGTTTTGGGACAAAATTTTGTTCTTGCATCATCATAGTTGTGGTATGAGAGATAAGGTGCATAAATGAAAATTCAAATAAGGAGGTGTAAGGTTTATAACGAAGTAAGAATTTTAATGGCCTCTACAGGTATTGGTGGAGTAGGAGGGTTACTTAGAGGAAATCATTCCTTAGAAATCTGGAAATCTCTGCACTATATAAGGGTGTTTATCATTGGACTTTTCTCCCTTGTAAGGAGATAATCTGAGACACAAAATTGCACCTATAACCTATTTTATTTTATATTTCCATTTGTTGTGGTCTTCTATACTCTTGACTAAAAACTTCTTCAATATGATTTGATATTTATTTGAATTCCACTATCGACCACTTTGTTTCTTTCTTGATAGTTTATTCTAGCTCTACCTAGATGGTAATAATCTTAGTGCTTATAGTAATTGGGGGGAAGAGGCTAGGTATTTCCCGGCTAGCAAAACATCCTTGGAGTTGATATTTGAATCTTGCACTGCCAAACAAAGGAGTAGTATCTTTCACATATAGTAATCTTATTATGATATATAGTTTGTATACAATAATTCTCACTCCATGTTAAGAATGAGGTATAGGTCTTAGAAAGTTATCATTCTATGCTACAAACCAAGAATTACAAAATTAATTATCTTAAAAAAAAGTTCAAAACAAAATGAATATGTGCCATATGCAAGCTACAATGCATGAATTTAAAAATGAATGTGTTCTCTTAATATCCCAAGCTTACAACTACATATGAAACAAGGTTGCATGGCAACGTAGTCCCTGTCGCGTTGAATTGGATAGGGAAAAGTAGGAGAGGCAGATAGAAACTGCAGTGAAGATGTGGCAAGCAGCATGAAGCACAGGTGGTATCCATGTAGTAAATGACACGTGGCCTGTAGAGCCCCATTTATTTTTTTAAAGTATATAACAAAATACAATTTATGCATAGTGGAAGAAAAAAACAGTTTAGTTTGAAACGTATTAAAGAAGTTACAAGTTTCTGGAAATTTAAATGCATTTGTCATATAGACTGGTGAAAGATAAAAATGTATGAGGACATAAATTTAAAAGGAATTTAAATGCATTTGTCATATAGATTGGTGAAAGATAAAAATGTATGAGGACATAAATTTAGAAATACATCAAAAAATAAAAGTTTGTTACATATTACTAGAGATTAGTTTAAAAGGAGATACAAAAGCAATTTAGTTTGAAATACATTAAATAAGTTACAAATTCCTGGAAATTTAAATGCATTTTTCATATAGACTGGTGAAAGATAAAAATGTATGAAGACATAAATTTAAAAGGAATTTAAATGCCATTTTCATATAGGCTGGTGAAAGATAAAAAATGTATGAGGACATAAATTTAAAAGGAGACAAAAAAACAATTTTATTTGAAATATATCAAAAAATAAAAGTCTGTTACATATTATTGGAAATTTCAATGCGTTTATCATATAGACTGGGATTGGGGCTCCCGCGGACCATAAGAGAAATATGTACAAGAAATAGGATTGTAGAAAGAAAAAGTGGGGGACAGTAGAGTGCAATACCTGCAAAAAAAATAAATTGAAAGTTATCAATGTTTGGCTAGACATTTATATTTAAAAAAGTGGAATAGTTGGGTTGATAAACAAAGTAGGATGCGATCAGTAGACTTACAATGATGGTACATATGAGCCCTTTTGCTATTTTCTTGCGGCTGTCGTTTCATTGATGTCGTCGACGACTCTTGGAATCGTGGCAACTGCCTATTGCCTTTTGTCCGCGGCCTGCTTCAATTCCCTTTCGAGTCATTCTTCAATGTAGTTTTTCATTGGGGCAACATTGATCTCATTTCGGATTTTTATGTTAAAAAGTTCGTTTCCTAATTCTCGGAAGTCGATAGAAAGATTACGCAGAGCCTGATGAATTTCCTCATTTTGTACTGAATAGTGGACTAGCTAGTGGTCGATATGATCTTGATCATATTCAAGGATGATGTAAGACTTTTACAAAGACAACGCCTTAAACATATCGACCTTTTTATCGAAGTCATGCCTAGTTAAGGGCAAGGAGTTGACCATTAAGATGGGGTCTTGGAAGTTTATTCTTGACAACCTTGTTAATAATTTTTCTTTCTTTGATACATCTTGTTCACATGACTGAACAATGAGATGCATGTTCTTCAATTTTTCTTTCCAACATGCATTTAATTGACCGATCTAGTTTTTGGATGGAAGATCTTGTGGCCTTCTTTTTATTTCTATCATGTTGTTGAAAATGGTGCCAAAAGGAAGGACCATGTTTAAATAGAAATTTTCTTCATCTTTTGACTCCACCTGCAAATGTTCGAGAAAACTATGTGCCTTGGTTCCAAGGGAAGTGATGGTTTGTGATGTTTCCCACACCTCAGTAACCAGTTCCATTATTTTCTTGATATTAATCTCCACATATCCTCTACAGGATGCGAGAAGGCTGGAGGATCCTTTTAAGTTGGGTGGAGGGGTGGAAGGAATGGCTATTTCCAAAGGATTGGTAAGCAATGACATAGGAATCAAAGCCTCTTCCAATTCCTTGACCCGGTCCTTCATTCTGGCATTCTCGACCCTGATGCCTCCAATGGAATCATGAAGTTCATCTTCGATCGCTATGTAAAGTTGACAGATTTGGGACGACCACATGTTGGCAAGGTCAACCTCTGAACGAGATTTTCCTTTCTTATTTTTTACATCTTTTTTTTCAATGATCAATTTTTTGGACTAGCTTTCAAAAACAACACTTTGGAACACGAAGGATTCATCTTCGTCGAAATTTTCCGTATCAGATATGTCCATTGGATGACTATGCTGGATGGTGTCTCCAGTATGATGAAGGTAGCAGAGCACACTATCCAGATCAGGCTCAAGTTCCATGTTCTCACTTTGAATTTCGGGCTCTTCTGCCTGTCCCACATTTTTTTTCTCTTCTTGTCTACTGGAAGCTTGTGAGAACTATTAATTTTAGAGTGAGGAGGGTTGTTATCTCCTCCTCCGTTTGAAGAAATCTGAGTTGCTTTGTTGATGTGGTGGCCCGTTGGAGTGATGCTCCGGGATCTCATACTTTTTGGAGTGTTATTCGTCGATGGAACAATCTTGTCACCGGGGCCTTTCCCCTGTTGCATGTACAATATAGTGTTGCTTTGCAGTGTGTCTAGGTTGCCGACATTAGAAGAAGGAGCGTTGCTGCCAATGTATTTGTTTTTTGATACGTGTTTTTTGAAAAAACAATCATCAAGGCTAAGTGTTTGTAAATGTTGTCAAAAAATATTATCGGGGTCGAACCCTCTTAGGATTTCAGGATATCTCAGGTTGAAGTTGCTAGAATGCGTTGCAAATTCGTCAATTTTGTTGACATTTTTCAACATGAAGTCCACGACTTTCCAAGGTAGAGGACTGAACTGGTTTTTTCTCTTCTTTTGCAATATATGCAACTAGTAGTTGTATTGTCGTGCTACTTCTACAACAAACATTTTTTTTATAATATGACATGGAAGGAGAGCATGTTTTTTCATGAAGCCAAAAATTCTTAGCACAGTGTAATTATCTAAATGTTCAAGTGTCCCCTTCCTGTCCAAAAACCTGGATGCTTTTTCAGATATGCGGGGATCATCTTCTCCTAACAACAAAATTTTGAAAATAGACACAAAGCCATTAAACCCCTCATAAGAACAGTGGGAAGCCTTGTGCTTCCATAAGGCCTTGTACCAGAACATTATTGGGTCGAATTCCCAATTGAAATTCTTGGACAGTGACAGTTATGGAAACTGGCAGCAATGTGCTATCGCAAAAACTAAGTAGGACAACATATAAATTATTTTCCCTTTTGAAGATTGACAATTGGAAATAGATTTCATGGGAAATTAACTTGCCCCAATAAAAAATGGTTTGTTCCTTGATTGTAAAATAGAAAATATAAAGAGCCATCTGGGAGACAGTTGTTGTGGACTCCTGCCCCGTTATTCTTATAAACAACCAGGCAATTTCGCGGAATGGATTTCTAAATGAACTAACCTGCAAGATTGTGATATCTTCATGAACTACAATAAGGTCTTCCAATAAATAGGGAAAGAGGTCCAGCCAGTTATTATGCTTTTCTAGAAATTTTTTGCAATCTTCTCCTCTGAACGTCAATGTTGGATCCAATAATCTTAACATCTGGCGGAAGACCTAAGGTGACAAAGAAACAAAAGAGTGGTCCTATAGTGGAATAATTCTTTTTTCTAAAATAAATTTATCGGCATACCAAGAGACTAGGTCCTTACAGTCAAAAACTTCAGGGACACAGCCTACACGAGCAATCCCATAGGTCCAAATTACTTGGTTCTGGGCGATAGGGGTTGAGTAATAAGAATATGTCATGGACCAATGGAAGTTTTGGTCCTCGCACCTAGAGATGTTCACTGTATCTCCACATAATTGTTGTCGATATGATGTCATAGGTTTATGAGAACGTTGGTTTTCTCCAGATGATGGTTGAAATGAATTGTTTGAGCTGATAATGTAACTCTACACAAAATCTTGGTTAAATGCTTATGAATGGGAAATCTCCTTGAGCCTTTCGTTGAATAATGACAATCTATATGGGTGGTGCATGATGAAATGTTATCAATAAAGCTTACTTATTACATATTTCGAAATGCGAAGGTGGAGGGTATGACGAACATAAATTAAGGATTGGATGTTTCGTGAACATGCCAAGCCGACGACGGGTGAACG
>JASDQU010229583.1:18234-33430 GCA_032191745.1 Picea mariana | reverse complement strand
TTTTGAATGAAAAAATGTGTAATAGTAAATAGGGCGTGAGGGCGGGGCAACATGGCCAATCTGTATATCGTGGACCCCCGGAAGCCAGGGGAGCAATCTTGAACCCACAAGCTCGACACTCGCAATCGACAAAGTGGGTAAGTATGGAATAAGGTAGAAGTGTGACCATACATGTGAAACCGTTAGTCTTCCAATCGGTGCACCAAGGCATTTTTGAAAACACCACTAAGCAGATCAATTAGAAAACAAAAGGGATAATATAAAATGGAGAAAGTAGAAATAGGGAGGGCAGAAAGGCCCATTGCTGCCAAGTCATCATTTTCTAGTCTAATATTATATCCCCCCATCTAGTTTGTATATTTAATTTACCAGCACAGTTGGTATACCTTTTTGAATATTGTACCACAGAACCCTCTGTTGTTGCACAAAACAATTCATCTTCATGTCCAACCAACCTGTTTCTTCCAAGGTAGCAATGTCGAATATGCAATGGACATGAAGGCAAGTTAGTATGAAGACAAACATGCAAAAGAAAGAGAAACAATTATATTTATTCCAATGTAACAAAAAACATAATACGATTCACATGAGAATACACAGTAAGATATTATATTTGAAGGAAGAATAGAGAAAAAAAAAGGTGCAAAGCAGCAGAACAAGCACAACAAATATATAGACAGTAAATGAAAAAATGAACACTTGAATATGAAATAAGAGTACAAGTATCCACCTTTGTAATTCCTCGTCTACATTCCCACTAAAGAGTCCATCGTCCTCTCCAACCATTTTGTTTGTTTAAATGTAGCAATGCAGGAAAAATACAACGGACATAAAGTAGGTTAGTATGCAGGAAGACATGTAATGAAGATAAGTTATTATGTAGGAAGGTACGAAACATATACATACAATAAACTAGGTGAACACATATACAGACATACAAAGCAACATAGTATGAAATAACAGTACAAGCATGTACCTTTCTATCTCCTCTTCAACCGATGCAGTCAAGACTCCGTTGTTTTCTCCAAATATTCTATTTGTTTGAATGTGGGAACGCACAAAATACAATGAGCATGAATGGAAGCTGGTATGCACTGGAGAATATGTAGATACAGTAAAAGAGACTGAACGAATAGTCTAAAAGATAGGCAGAAACATGAACCTTTGCACTTCTCCATCCATAGTTGTAAATATGTAATTGTTTTCCCTGCACAAAACATATTACAAGCCACAAAATATTACGAAATTGCATGGTCGTAGCTAAACGATTTTTGGTTTTCTGTGGAAAAGTATCCATATATGCTTCCACCCATGGAAATAGATGTTCTTTATCCTCTACACAGACTGTTGTACCCACGATACAAGATTTTGGTTTTCCGTGGCAAACTACCCAGATATGCTTCCAGACATGGAAACATAATTTTGCAGAATCTTTGTTGTACATATCATATCTCAAGTACAAGACAAATTGTATCGTGGGAACACCAGTCTGTGTAGAGGATAAAGAACATGTATTGTCATATGGGCACATTTCACTATACGTGGTTTATAACTCCAGCCTGCATTGCTTTATTTTAACAAAAAAACAATGGATATTGCAATTTCACATGTACTTCTTGAACTATTTTTCTATCATGTCAACACCGAAGCACAACCAAAATATCACAGAAAAACATATATCGACCTCGCCAGACAGGGAAAATAACACAATTGCATGTCCACTCGTGGGTGCAGGGGTTGAACACTGTAAAATGCCCAAAAAATAATAATAATACAACAACAAAAAAAACAGCTCCAACTACCAGCATAGGCCCCAACCCCGCAAAGCCGAATCAAACAAAAGAAAACAACAAGCACCAAACTAGTGAGAAAGCACGAACATGCCCAACTGCAACCCCAGGGCCCCAAAGCGTAAACTTGAGCCAAACAAACACAACTAGAAACCAATGAACCAATGAACCAACGAACAAGAAACAACCACCAAAACAATAAACACCATATGTATCTCCAATGATTGTGAAACTTCATACAAAACACAGAATGAACCAGAAACATATGACAAGCATGCCAGTAGAAATAAGAAAACATTCTTACTTGCAAACTACAAACACTGAACAACAAAGAAGGAATAGAAAATGAAAGTATGGCATGGAAACTTACTCTGAAACGATGAAAGGCAGAAGCGCAGGTCAAATTGTGAACCAAACAACAACAAGAATCAACAACCAATGAACCAACGAAGAAGAAGCACTCATTGAACCAGTAAACAATGTATGTAGCTTCAACGATGATGAAATTACATTGCAAGGCTAGAAGAAGGATGAAATATACAATTCCTATTCAACTGGCGGTGGACAACAATATTGTCCAAAATCACTGCAACATTGTGTTAGCGCTAGGAGTCACCTTCAGATTGCATGGAAGGCAATCCCAATACCCATCAAGTTATAAGTGAATGTAAGGGTGTTTAAAGGGTCAAATGGAAAAGGACTCAAGTGATAATGTTCTAACTCAGATAACATGGCTAGCATGCACCAACAATTAAGGTCTTAGCTAATTTCAATCAGTAGTTTGGGAGTAAGTATGAATAGAGGGAAGACTTGAATGAGAGAAGTGTAGGGGCTGCTATAAACATCAGGTCAACAAAATCCTAAGGAGGAAAGTTTCTTAACACAAGATATTCTTGAAATGAGAAACTAAGGAAGCTAAATAAACATCATGATAACATAATGATCAAACATCCATCATAAAATCACCACAATCATTCATGTGAATCCTTCAAAGCATGAATTTTTAGCATCAGAAGCAAATAGACTGAAAGAGAAGCTGATTTCTATTAGTCAAAAAGTCTTAAGTCCAGTACATCACTATATCACAGTTACTTCATCAAAATATTACAGTATCATGGAGCCTTGCTCAACCATCCAAACCTACTAAAGCAATTGATCTATCTATTTATAACAAAAAGGGAGGCAACAGCTGGAGGTACGAGCTGGCCCCCTTCCCTTGAAAAACTCTAAACATTTATTTTCTCTAACAACTTATCTAACCACCTATGCTATAAAACAGGAAAATTTTGGTGACTAATCCAACTGAATTGATTCCCTTTTGCTGCGCATCTCCTTGTTTTCCATGTGTCCTTCAAAGCATGTGGTTGTCTTCATGATGCTAGTTGTTGCTTCTCCATCCTTCTTCATCATCAATTTATCCAAAAGTTGTTAGCTTGGTCCTCCTAGATCCCTGGTCTTTATTGGCAGCTTCTTTGAGTAGAAAATATGGGAAGCGCACTACAAGGAAAAAAGGTAGCTCCTATAGGTAGCGTCACTGTGCTACATATGTGTACAGACTCTGCTCTTTGTGCAATATTGGGTAATGCCCCTGTCTTGTGCCTGTGTGAAAACCTTTACCCTCTGTGAAATATTCGATAGTGCCTATGTGTTGCGCCTGTGTGCCAATTATTTACCCTCTGTGAAATATTAGGTAGCGCCATTGGGTAGCTCCACTTATGCTGCATCTGTGTGTAGGTTTGGGTAGCATTACAAAAATGCAATGCCTCCAATCCTTGAACATGTGCAGAATGATTTGTGGTTTTTCATGATGACAAAATCGTTTTAATCAAGAGCCTTGACTGCACAATAGGTAGTGCCTTCTACCAATGGGGAAGCTACCACTTAGCAAAAATCCAAAACCCAAATAGTTAAGCGCTTAGAAGCCTGTATAGATGGCAGAGATAATAATTGCATATTGGTTAACCCTCCCAAAAAGATGCATCCTCAAAAATGGGGCTTACCCTTTACCAACTATTTTTTCATTTTGACACTTAACCTCATACTCTTTCTGGTAGAAAGAGGATCTTCAATTGACACAACATACTTCTTCTTTTTAGCATTGACATGCTTCTTTGGTGTAGTTGTGCTCTCCTTAGCTGCTAGTTTGGCATATTCAATGGAAGCTTCAACCAACACTTGTAGATTTCGTTGGCCTACCTCATCTTGAAAATGATTTAGCTCTACCTTTAGCTTCCTGTTATGAGATTGGAAGCATTTGTTCTGCCTGTAGAGGTTCTTAAGTTGTCTATGAAGGGGCTGGGCCCTTATTGATGCAAACCTTACCAAGTCAAGGGTGTGACTGTATCCATCCATAAGCTCTGTCATATTGGCTCTATCAGACATGACTTCCTCTTTCAATTTAGCCACTTCCTTTCTTGCATCTTTAAGCTGCCTGATAACTCTCTTGAAAGTCTGACTGTCAGGAGAAGCAGTGTTATGCACAGTCTCAAGAGGTTTTTTCTCAGTCTCTTCTTCTACCTGTATGGGAAATGTCTTATCCACCTCATCAGGTTTCTAGGTGGCTTTGCCTTTACCTTTCTTCCTCTGCACAGTGGTTTCTTCATTTCTTATCACAGATTCCTCAAAGTGTTTCACAAGGGTTTCCTCTTTTCTCTCCAAAGGTCTTTTATTACCTTTACCTTTCTTTACAGGGGCTTCTAGTTTTTCTTCCACAGGATTTTCAATTTATTTTCCCTTCTTCTTTTGAATAGGGACCTCTTGTAAGGAATACTCTTTGAAAACCTCCTTAGGAATTGATGACCTTGTGAATGGTCTTTTACCTTTGATTTCGACTGCTGGAGGAGAAGAGGGAAAGAGAAGCTTCTTCCCTCTCTTGGATATAGCTTTGGTAGAATAAGACACCTCTTCTAACCCTGGTGGAGGAGGTGGTGAAAAATCTCTGTGTGGAGAAGGACAAACTTCCTCCTCAGCCTCTATGACCTGCTTGTTGATCTCTGAAACTCGAATAGGGGTTCTCTTCCTACTGGTTCCTTCTTTAGTAGCACTGGTGGGTGACAAAGGACTTGCCTTCTGTGATTGAGGAGTTGGTGCTAGATCCAACTTGAAATGATAGGTAACAACAAAATTCTCCCATGAAATCTCTTTCTTACCCCATTCCTCAGAGACTAGCATTCTGATTAATCCAGAGTGGAAAAGGCTAGAATCCACATCTTTAGATTTGGCCTGTATCCTGTCTGACATCTTACCTATACTCCTCAACAAGTAATAAGGAACATTCATCTCAACCTTACCAGTAAAATGTAGCAACAACCTTATATGGTACTTGTACAAGGTGTTGAATCTCCCTTCACAAGTAAAATATCTATGTATGATCTTCAGTAATATTTCAAATTGTTCAATCAATTGACTCCTTGGCATACTTTTGGACAAGTCATTGGCTTGGTATTCAGGTTTAAAAATATCTTTTTCATAGGTTGAATTCAAAGCCATGGCTTTGAACCACCTTTCACCTGTAATGGGGATCCCTGTTGCAGTTGAGATAGAGGCTTCAATGACCTCAAACTCCAAATCACCAACCTTGGTTTTCTTGCCATCAAACTGCAATGCAAACTGTCTTGCTACCTCTGGATGGCCTCTCTGCATGTTCTGACAGAAAGAGAGGCACCCTACTCTTTGAAAGGCCTCTCTTGCTATGGGTTCTGTACCAAAAAGATGCATGTCCACCGATTCTGTTCTGACCACCTTGCCACCTTTGTGTGTCTTCCTCGTTTGAGGAGTCTCCATGGCTCAAAATGAGGGTTTTTAAGAGGCTTAAGGGATGGTAATGACCAGGAAAGATTTGAATCAGACTTCAAATATATAAGGCTAACCCTTTTAAACAGACTGATGCTAGTAGGCGACTTTAAAAATTACACCCTTAGGCTTGTACATGTAATCTGGAGTGTAAACAGTGAGGGAGTAATCTAGAATTGGCCCTTTGCAATTGAGTGAAAACGCTAAACTCCAAGATGAAAGGAAACAAGGAATCCAGAGAGGGTTTAGGCAGTGCCTCTAGGTAGCACAACGCATACACAGAGGATAGGTTATTTGCAGGCTTGCGATCTAAATGACTAAGGCAGACAATAATAAACTGACTTAAACGCAGGCAATGAAGATACAGGTCTAGAAAAGAAAGAAGACCAGGCTACCATGCAAAGACGATCCCCTTACGACTGTGTAAACTTGGCCAACCAAAACCCGAGCACAAATTTCTTGTGAAAAATAATATGCAGAGGGGGGAGGAACACGGGATACCTGTGGAGAAGACATCTGTTGGATCCTTGAATGAAATCTCAGGATGAGATTGCAAAAAATTCATCCCTCGAACCCACTTCAGTCTCGAACTTGGTTTCCTTGTTGTCACCTGATCAGAACTTGTGAATTTGCGCAGTGCATCACTGTTGATCTTTTCAAAATTAGAAATTGTTACCAAGGCTCATAAATGAAAGATCTTTGAAGGCATAATTAACCGACTTCTGGCACTGAAAACAAGGGATATGACATTAGTCGTGGCAATCATGACTTGAGGTGGAAGTATGACGAACTGGATAGGTGCTACGGAACTGCCTGATGAGTAGGCAAAGTTTCCAATTCAAAAAATGATTAGATAAGTAGGCGAGGATGATGAGACATGCCTATGAGGTCATGAATGAGGAGAGAGGAGTGTCACATCAATCTAGTCATGGGAGGGATTGACCTAGGGACAAGTCATGAAGGGGACCAAAATGAGTCATGAGCTAAAATAGTTCAAGGATAAAAAACCAATTTGAGGATCAAATTAGAGCTAAGACTCAAAAAATTTAATCATCTAAGGGGTCCTACCAAACAAAAATTTTAAAGGGATGAGACTTTAAAAGAAAAATTAAAATCTAAGGCTTGAAAAAGGTTGAAAACAAACTAAAAGACCCAAGGCAATTTAGTGTGATAACACATTGCATGGAAAATTTCGAGGAAAAATGTACTCTGAGAAGCATATTTAGATAAACATTTAAGGTTGTCAGGCTGTCTAAGGACCTCACAATATGATAACATTTAAGTTGTCAGGCCTATTGGAGGACCTCGCATCATGTAAACATTTAAGTTGTCAGGCCTATTCAAGCACCTCAAAAAAAGTGTCAATACATTTCAATACAAATACATGCGACAGGGACGTTATAAACTTTGGAATTATCGATCACTATAAAGCTTGAATATCTAAACATTTCAATATGATTAGTACAAATACAAAAATCACCGTATATGATCTAAGACAATGCTAGCAGAAAATGCTAAGACAAACATTTGAACTAATGCTAGCATTAATCCACCTTCAAACAATGCATAAGAAAAATGTATGATTCAAAAAGATTGTAGACGATCAAAAAGTTTGGATATGCTAACATACAAAACATTGGGAATAGCGAAGCTGACATTAAGACCTCCAATCTGTTATCCAATCAGATCATTACATATATGGTACTTTTTATTATATAAAATTCAATGTTTTTAGTTCCTTAGCTCCAACAATAGATATTATGCAAATATTTGTGGTCAAAGGACAAACTAATATGAGGTCAACGAATTATCGATCACTATAGTCCCTCTATGCCTACGAAAGGGACTAATAAGGTATTCAACAACATAAACATAATTTAGCAATTCCTTGTAAGGAATAACTCTAATCAATGAAGAAACCCATGATAGAAATCCCTAAGGGTGAAAATTTCATTGTTAAAATGATCAATTGATTTGTTTTACAATAAGATCTATATGGCACAAATATGACTATTGTTTTTGGTAGATCTTTATAATGGTCATGCTCCACTACTTGTGCCAAAATAGATGTGCTAGCACATATGCCCAACTAAAGTCTTAACTAAAATTTATATATCCTTAGTTTTTGGACTCTCAATATTCAATTTTTAGCTATCCCATTTGATTTCCTCAAGAAAAGATTTAGAAAATCAAGATGTATGAGTTAGATATCATCATTATGATGCATTAATATCAAGATCTAGGACTATAGTACATTATTCTAATTAAATTTGAGGATTTTTGTCATAACCTAGAACTTCCATAATTCTAGATCTAATTGGGACAATATTGTTTTCATACAAGGAGGGAGCAGTGTATGGAAAGTTAAGACTACCTTAGATTTGTTCTGAGTTAGATCTTCATTGGGAGCCTTTGAATAACATTACCTTCAATGGTTAAAATAGAAGTGTGCATTGGTAAATTTTACACCATCCATGAAATCCAAAGAACCCACCTATTCATATATTTTTATTTTGTAACAAACAGAGAATCCAAAATTCAAAGCTAATTGATATAACTACACAAAATTTGAAAAACATTTTCCCTTTCTCATATTGAGGTATTATATAATACCATAGAGAAAGGGTATTCATGATGTGATAATCTCCACAAAACGATGGAATAATATGACCATTAAGAAAATAGACTCCATGGATATAATTTTCATGAGCTTTTGAGTTGGTTACTCTCATGAGAAGAATAAAACCAATACATTTAAAACTTTGAAATCTAACTAATACCAAATCAAAGGGAATTACATGAATAAAAGAAAATTACATGAAATGTTGTCATGGTTGGAATAATTAGATTAAAGTCATTAAATGTTGGTGGCTGAAATCACATAGATGTGTTAATTGTCCAAATAAAGTATGTCTTAAATATTGATTAGTTAGTCCATTATTCATAGTGTTCCTTTCTTACCCTTGTGCCACTTGAAAGAGGAGGACGACGAGGAGGAGAAGGAGAAGGAGTATGGGTCTTTTCTCACACTTTTGTAAATTGAGTGAGCAAGAATGAGGTCACTTTTCTAATCAAAGTGACCTCCTAGAATGTTCGAGGTCTCAATGATCTCGATAGAAAAACATTTTTTGCCACTGATTGGCCTCGTTGGGAGGGACATATACCTCTATTTTCAAGGTCAAAATCATGTCGTTCATACATGGTATTTCCCCGTCAGTGATTTGGCCAAAGGATAGTATTTTTTATTATTATCACATTGAAGGTAAAGCGGGTTGCAATCCTTGTCTCTCCTTAAGTGGCTAACAATGTTATGGGTGGGATACAATCCCTTCTCATAGCTTCGCGTAGGTACTCCTTCACTTAGATGGTTGACGTTTTGGCATAGCCAACATATACACCTATAATGATGTGGGAAACATGAAACATTTTGATGTTGTATGGTTGATGACCTTCCAAATACCCCTTGACTCATTTGTGGCGATTTTAACATGACAGGATCTTAAAAAGACAAGGAGGGGACCCTTCTTGAGCACCTAGTATTTGGAGAAAAGAAGCTTATTTATTCTTGAAAGCCCACCATGGTTTTTTTTTACTCTAAACACAATTGATGAAAAGACACATCTAAACTATGGTTCACATGGACAAAGTTTCATAAATACACTAGGTAAATCTACTAGAGGCTAGATATGGCTCTTCTCTTCAAGAAGAACTCATTCTTATTTGTCTCAACCATGGACCTCCTAATTCATGTTGAGGCCACAATACTCTTTTTGATCATATGAACCAACTACATCCTTAATGTCTCCCACCTCAAAATCCTAGGTTGTTCAGTCTGCATTCACATGGTGTGGAACCTAGTTCCTCAACTACATAAGAATTTGAGTTGGATCAAATGTTGGGAGGATGTTATTTCTATAATTGTGGTCTTCCTAAGAGAAAATGACTGGAAAATCACCAGAATATTCGAGACCACAACTATGCGATGTGTAAAGAACTAAAATATGTTATGAAAAATATTCAATGACCCCCTTATGATGAAGTCAAGCAAGCACAAGCTGAAAAGCTTCACCATCTCCTATGGGTGGAAGATGTTTATTGGGAAAGAGGCACACATTGGTGTGCTTGGTTGAAATGGCTGAGCTATGGTGATAGGATTACCAAAGCCTTTTTCAATTCCTTAGCCACTAAGGAGGTTGGGGAAGCTATCTTTAGCCTTAAGACTATCATGGGTCAAACAACCAACCAAGTAGATATCGAGTATGAATTCGTGGATCATTATCATATGGCTTTTCAATTTTAAGTACTCTCCCTTGAATGGCGAAAGGATACTCAAAAGTGTCTTGATGTTATGCCCCTCAAGTTCTCGAGGAGCAACTATAGGCTTATGACCTAGCTCAACCTTGGATGAGCTAATTGTGACCCTTCATGACATGTCGGAAGACAAAGCCCCTAGGCTTGATGGTTTCCCTTGGTGCATTCTATAAGAATGCTTAGGATTTTGTTGGCCTTGATTTCTTTGTGTTTATAAGGATGCTTTCACAATGTATCAACCAAGGGATCATCTAATCTATTTCCAAATCTGGGGACCTTAAGATCATCACGAACTGGAGATCTATTACTTTACTCAACACCTCTTACAAGATTTTTTCCAAATCCCTAGCATTGTAGTTGAAACATCTCTCACTTAATATCATATAGATAAAACAAACCAACATCATTTTGGGACGATTCATTATAAGCAATGTTATTGTTGTGTGGGAGGGCATAGAATGGGCGTGCTTGTAGTATTTTTATTGCTTGTAGCTTGTCAACTCTTTCTTGTAAAATTTTTACCAGTTTTTGCATGAATTCAGTATTTTGATGAAAAGTCTTTCAGCGTTTACCAGTTCCTGCATGAATTCTGTATTTTAATGAAAAATCTTTCAGCTACTTACCTGTTTATATTTTTTATTTACCTTGTATCAAATAAGTAATCTATAAAATAATATCGTGAATCTTCAAGACCTCAAAATTTCAGGGCTCACCAGATTTTCCCTATTTATATGACAAACTTTCCAAGGATGCGGTATATCTTTATGGGCAAACTTTTTGCATATCTGAACTAAAATTTTCAAATCTAAAAAGAAGGAAGAGATTTTAACAGAAAATTGCAAATCAAAACAGTTTTTTTAGAGTGTGAGACAAAATTTTTCGAGTCCAGTAGTTATAGTTTTGATTTACAAAGAAATTAATTTAATTTTCAGTTATAGTACTTCATGCGTTGTTTTCAAAGAAATAACTTTAGTTTTCAATTTTTAACTTTAAGTGGTTGTAGTTTAGTAAGAAGAAATCCACGTTGTGGCCGTGGAGACCTGGGCTCGAATCCCAGCAGCCACGAGTGCCATACGAAATATTGGTGTAACGGATTTTATCTATTTTCTTTGCTTACAATAATATTATTCATATAACGCTTATAAAGATATGCATTCCCTATCCTTTTAGATTTGAACAAGTGACCTCCAAGAGAGAAGTACATGTTCTTAACCATTAGATTCACTCTTTAATATGTCTATATTTTCCACAATATGTCTCTATTTTATGGTTCAAGAATGTTTGAAGCGTATTCATTTTTATTTTAGCAATTATAAGTAATTAATTTTTTCATCAAAGATATATCATTTTTTAAGGTTAAAATTATAAAAGTTAAAATGATTTGTGAAAATTCTAAAGATTTGTTTTAATATTTCTATTTTAAAAATGGACATTTAATTAGATGAAAATTTTATTTTGTTTTATTTGAAAATATGATTGGAATTGGATCTTTGCCATTGTGATGGTTGGTCTTCCAAAGTCAACTTATTAAAAATGAGGGTTGTAGTGAAGAATGGAAAACATGGGAGACAAAGAGAATTTGGGAGGTTTGCAGAGATGAGAGCTCGAAGAGTACATCTTGCTAGAAGATCAATGGGGGAAGGAGTGAAGGAGTTTGTCCAAGATGAGCAAAGGCATCTCTAAGACATGGCCATTTGCATCTCTTTTTGTGAGTAACAATTCATGAGATTTCTGCGCATGCATAGCCCAGCCATTGTAATAAATTTCTCAAGCAAAAAAAGTCTTTGTTGTTTATAATATGTGGGTGCAATATGCTCTATGGAGGTACATTATGGTTGTGGTTTGAGTTTTATTGCTTGTAATTTATGTTCTAGTTAGTAGATGCAAGCTCCATTAGCTCAATCCTCTCTGAGTTGTGTTTTGCCTTGTTGAATGAGGTTCCACTCACCCACAAATTGTATTCTCTCTGGGCATTTTTTATTCCTACGTGAATTTATACCTCTCTAGGTGTTTCTTTAGCTAGGTGTCTTCCCTTTTCCCTCAGGTTGTTTTCCTCTTATGTTGAGTATCTAAACTCACCCTAGGTCGTTTTACTGTAATGCTAAGTGTCTAAACTCGCTCCAGGTCATTTTTCTCTGACGTCGGATGCCTAAACTCGCCCTTGGCCGTTTTTGTCTGATGTTGAGTGCCTAAAATTGCCCTGAGTGTTTTTCTCCATGGTTGAGCCACTAAATATGTCCATAGAACATTTACTTCATTGTTGGTCAATTTAATTCACCCCTTGGGAATTTTTCTCCACTATTGGATGACTAAATTCGTCCACTAAGCATTTCTTTCATTATGAGTCTTGGACACAGAGATCACTGTGTAATGAGTGTTGGGCCTGAACCTTCCCATAAACACAATTTGAGAGCTTAGTTGGCATTGGTCTGGCAAACATAAACAACACAAACCAAGTAGTTAACAAACCAATAACAAAAAAACAAATTTATTCCACAATGGCATATGTGCTAATGAAATGGTCAAGCCATAGGCCCATCATTTACAGATCAAAATAAAGTTGTTTTCCATAATTCATTTGGAAGAAAAAAAATTTCTATGTCATATTTGTATATAAATATAGATTATCTGTCATGAAACAATGCTAGGATTCAAAGTTTATTGGTGTCTATATATGTTATATCTCTTTGTGAATTGTGCTTGCACTTTTTCTCTTTTATGTTTAACATGGTATTAGAGCACACAAGAAATCTGAATTTTCTCACGAGAGGGGGAGGACTTGTTGATCATGGGAATTTTCTTAAGTGTAATATTTCATATGATAAGAGGATTAATATAGAGTACATACTAGATCCCTTTCAAGAGTTATGTCCATCAAGTTTGCTTTATGAGTGAAACCTACTTGGGCATTGAAACATGTGTTGGGAATTTTTTTTTTTTATAGATGAGATGTGAGTTATTTTTTTGGATATAGTGTTGGAAGATGTGTATGCTTTGATAATGTTATTGTGTATCCTCTATGTACTAGACATACCAAATTTTAAAAGTTAAATTTTGCAATTTGTTGTAATTTTTCATTTTTTTTCAAAACTGATTTTCCAATTCAAAATGAATATGGTTTAAATTTTTATAAGATAAAATAATTTTTCTTTAAAATCATTAAATCTTCTGAAATTAGATAAAATTCTTGGAAATTTAAAAATTTTATCAAAATTGCTAAACATTTATATTTTTTATTTTAACAATTTATAGAATTTGCTAAATTTTCTCTAAAAAAATAAATATAAACCCTTAAAATTTTCCATTGTGCATGATATTCATGTACCTTGCTTTTTGAGCATGAAGTCATACATTATTTTTCTTGTTTCATATTTGTTTGTTGAACGAAAAAAATATTTTGGCCATTTAGTACCTTTTGAAATATGGAAGGGAAACAAAGAACAAAAAAACACGGGATCAGGGCGCAAACTTGCTTCTTGATATGATGAAGCATATTTTGTGACAAGTGGAAATGACATGTTTTGAAGTGTGATGAATAAGAAACATACATTTATAAATGCAACTGCAAAGTATCTTCACATTTTGTGGGACAAGGGACCCCCTTCCGCTCAACGATTTGATTGGTAAAATTTATGAAGGTATACATACCCTACTCCCTTTGGATTTGAACCTATAACCTCTTAAGAGGTAACACATGTTCTTAACCATTAGACCCACTCAAGTTATAATATATTGATAGTTTCATTACACTATATAAATGCATAAATGAATACTTCAATTATATATTACCCTACTTATCATTTTTCATGATTACGGGATGTGCCTACGCTGCAAGGTACTGGGATCTGTAATATTAAATGTTGATGTAAGATCAATTTTCTTTCTTCACGTACACAAGATTTCCACGCTTGTGGTATCCATTAGTACAGTATATATATATATATATATATATATCTGTGAACAAATAGCCTGTCTATCTCAGTTGGTAGAGCGCAAGGCACTTAACCTTGTGCTCGTAGGTTTGAGCTCCATGGTCGGCGCAAATGAAAAATTTTGTAATTTGGTGAAGCTCGGTGACTTTTCATAATTATCATATTCAATACAAAAATCCTGCACTCTCAGTCGTAGGTGCCATTTTGGGATCTCTCTTTCAGTTTTTGGTTCATACGAAGTCAATATTGTAATGTGAAGAAGCCAGGGATTTCTCTTTCAGTGATTGGTTCATACGTTTTGTATATATGAAGTCAATATTGTAATGTAAAGAAGCCAGAAATTTCAGGAAAATAGGAAATTAAAACAGGAAGCTCTCTAAATCGATTATGAGTATTTAGCAAGTGTTAGGGAAGGGTTTTTTTTTTAAGTGTAATTGCTCATACTTCATTCTTAGTATTTTCATAATTGAAATCGGGTTTACAGATCAAAATTGAAAATCCTAGGGTTTCAAATACTATATGATTTTTTCATAAAATCCTGAAAAACCAAGCGACATGGCCTATTAGCTCAGTTGGTTAGAGCGTCGTGCTAATAACGCGAAGGTCGCAGGTTCGAAACCTGCATAGGCCAGTTAGAAATTTTGGTGGTGTTTTACCCACTTTTTCTTCAAAGCTTGTATAGGTTATGCAGATTACTTACAGGTGGCAGGTTCAAAACCTGCATATTCTCGAACACTTGTATAGGCTAGGTCATATAAATACTAATGAAAGGTCACAAGTTTAAACCTGCATAGGCCATGTTTTTTTGGTGGTGTTCTACCCACTTTTTCTCGAACACTTCCATGGGCTATGCCATATAAATATTCTTCTTCTCAAGATTACGGCTAGGACAAATAAATATTCTTCTCAAAATTACTGAGAAATAAATATTCTTCTCCAGATTTCTTAGAATTTGAGAAGTGTTTTTGTATTTTTCAAGATTATTGACAAACAAAATTTAAAAAAAAAAGAAAATAAGTATCACACCACTTGGTATTATTATGTGGTGTTTTTACTTTTTTTTTTTAAGTATATACTAGGAAATCTATTACTTTTATTTTTTAGAAAGAAAATAAGTATCACACCACTTGGTATTATTATGTGGTGTTTTTACTTTTTTTTAAGTATATACTAAGAAATTTATTACTTTTATTTTTTAGAAATTTAAATAAGCTAGAAATAAGTATCACACCACTTGGTATTGTGTGGTGGTTTACCCAGTATTATTGTGTAGTGGTTTACCCTTTTTTTTATTATATAATAGGCAGTTTATTACTTCTATTTTTTAGAAATTTAAATAAGCTAAAAATAAGTATCACAACACTTGGTATG
>JASDQU010229581.1:5028-17159 GCA_032191745.1 Picea mariana | reverse complement strand
GATGGGGGAAAATCGCTCATCCGTAGAAGCTCTTAGACTTGACCAGGGATGGGGGAATTTGCACCACACACAATCTTGCAGAAAAGGCAAGAAAGAAAGTGTGGGGAACGGGAAGAGAGAGCACGCGCAATAGGGATCGCGGAAGAGAACTAGGAGGAACTCTGGAAATATAGGGAGTTTTGAATAGAGGAGAAGGAGAGTAACCTTCATCCTTGACTTCCATTGAGATGGAAGTAGGAGACTGAATCTCAAGCATCGTGGTCTAGCTCGGGGGTGGCTAGTGGTAAATCCCTTTGGAGTCATTGAGCCTACGTTTGGGTGGAAACGAGCACCCCTCTCAACAGTCGTGTCACACCTGGTGTTTCTGATAAGTGCTTTGTCTTGTATTTTGAATTGAATATCCTGGATGCATGCTCATGTTTATACACTCATAAATGGTTTATGTATAGAAGTGATTGCCTTGTGTTTGGATTTGGAATAATGGATGCATGTTTATAATTATATGACCATAATCGGTTTATGTATAGAATGAATAAGTTCAGAATATGAGTTCGTTCCCTTGAGAATTGTCCCATCTACTTGACTCATGCTCTGTCCTGGTTTAATTTCCTGAAGACACCTTCTTTTGGGAAGTTTCCTCGCATTCCAGAGCTGGAGTGAGTTCCTTGAAAAGACTACTGTTATAGTAAACCCACGATTTTACCTTACCCCTGTCACAGAGTTCATAGCTTGACAAATTAGGAAAAATTTTCAGTCAGGTCACCAAGCCTAGGGATAATTACCCAAGAACCCTCTGAAGGATCATGTGATATGAGTCTGGAAACCTTGTACAAGAAAGAGTAGTGATCTCAGGTTTTGAAGTTATGGGAGTTCGAAGCCCCGAGAGGTTGAATATTGTGAATCAAGCTCAGAAAGGATAGCGAGTCCCATTTATCGAAAGAGAATACCCCCTCGTTTGGTAGACGAATGGTCAAAATCCTTTCAGAAATACCCCAGATTTGTCAAGACCGATGGATCTAGAGGAGGAGCGCAGGCATTAATACCTCAAGCCCTTCAGCCTTCGCAAGTAGCGATGGGATCCAGGACCATAGATCCAAGGATCTGTTGGATCTCTATTGATCGTTGATCTTAACCCTTGCATAGGTAGGAGAGTGGACTCGATGAAGTCCCGAGAGTCTCGAAGTATTCAAAACCATCCATCGGCACAGGACACGTGGCAGTTGGGTAGAATTTCGTGAAATTGAGACATAATCGTGGTCGTTGATCCATGAGTGATCGAGACCATCGGTTTAGTGTAAATAAGTTTCGGTGTTTCGGCACCTGAGAAACCAAAGGGAAAGATGCCTCGTCCTCAGAAGTCACGAAGTCCCGGTATATGAAACCCTGAATCAGTTTAGCGTGAATAGGTTTCAGTGTTTTGGCACCTGGGAAACCAAAAGGCAAGAATCGTATTCCTCGCAAGTCGTGAAGTCCTGGTATATGAAACCCTGAATTAGTTTAGCGTGAATAGGTTTCGGCGTTTCAGCACCCGGGAAACTAAAGGGTAAGACCCCTTGTTTTCGCAAGTCGTGAAGTCCCGATATATGAAACCCCGAATCGGTTTAATGTGAATAGGTTTCAGCATTTCGACACTTGGGAAACCAGAGGGCAAGACCCCTCGTCTTCGCTAGTTGTGAAATCATGGTATACGAAATCTTGACGCACTTTGTGGATGAGCCCTAGGTCACGGGATAGGGTCATGTGGTAGGAAGAAGGAGTCCTGAAAGAATCTGAACCATCCATTTGTAGAGGACGTGTGGCGAAGATCCAAAGCCGTTGGAGTTTTGGAGATCAGGGAAATAGGAGTGAAGACCCCACCAAAATCTTGAAAGGTAGAATGTCGGGATTTAATCTGGGCCGTTGATCAAGTCAACGATTTGGACCGTAGATTGGGATGATACCAGGTGTTCGGGTTTTGGGGATTGAAGGAACAAGGGTTCCTTGCAATAGGAATCTCGAAAGTCAAGTTCCGGTAGTGCCATCTGGTGTTAGCATGTGTTCACTAATGTGATCACATGGATTAGGAAAAAGGGGAGCCAAGGAGCACGTTAACCCCATTTCCGGTTTCAGCATTTCAAGGGACAGGGAGCCGGGGAGAGCTCACACACAGAAATCTCGAAATGCGAAAGATGGAAGTGTCTTTTTGGTAAGACCTGTAGTCATAGACAATGATCACATGGAGGAGGATAAGGGAAGGGATGGTCTGCGCTAGACCCCATAGAAATTCAAGGATTCTATCCCTCGAAGATAAGATGAAAAATCTAGGTTTCCGTAGTGGGTATGTGACACTTTTCAACCTTCCAATGTATCTCATGCATCTCCTTCATGAACCTGGAGACTGCTCCAACTACATAGGAGAGGTATGGTCTCGAGTGTGTGAGATTCAACAAGCTACCCACTAGCTATCTATACAGTGTGCTGTCAACCAGTGGAGTGTCCCCTCCATCCTCAAGTCTAACTTGTGATAGGAAAGTATTCGGGGTAGACTTGCAGTCTGTCATGTGAAATCTCTCAAGGAGATCTCGTGCATACTTGGCCTGAGATAGTTTGATGCCTGATGCATCTTAATTGTTCTTGAGTCCAAGGAAGAAATGTAGTGGACCCATTTCCGTCATCAAGAACCTATCATGAAAAATCCTCTTGACTGCAACAATCATTGAAGTCGAGCAACCAATGATCATCAAATCATCAACATACAAAACTAGGATTAGAAGTGAATCGGTTGTCCTAAGCATGTAAACATTCAGGTCTGACTTACAATGTACAAAGTTCTGTGACAATAGGTAGGAGTCCATATTGGCATACCATGCCCTTGGAGCCTGCTTGAAGCCATAAAGAGACTTCTTCAGTTGACATACCAAAGATGAATCATGCAAAAATACCTGGGTATACTCCATATAGATCTCCTCAAAGAGATGGAATTCCCATCCCTTTGTTGTCGCAATGGTGAGTACTAAACGTATGGATTCAATATTTTCTACTGGAGCGAAGTTCTCATCATAGTCAATTCCATGCACCTACTAAAATCCCTTGGAAACTAGCTTGGCTTTGTATTTTCTAACTTGTCCATCCACTGCGCTCTTGGTCATGTAGACCCATATGCACTTGACAAGTTTCCTTCCTGAAGGAAGGGGAACTAGATACCAAGTATGGTTCTTGAGGAGAGAGTTGTACTCCTCCTGCATGGTGGATTCCCAAAAGGGATTTTCAACAACCTCTCCAAAAGCCTATGGATTTGAATACTAAACTAAGACAAGATGCATGGGTGACATCGGTTCAGTGGAAGTGAGTGCAAGAGGAGGATCCTCAAAATCAGATCGAGTCGTCCTAGTATCAACTAGAACCCCAACAAGATCTCCTGCATCCTGAAGAGTATTCTTGGCCCACTTGGGCCTTTGCTCTGGCTGTACATCTACATCTACATGAACTGACTCTGCATCTAACTGTACTCACTCTGTGTCTAGATGATCTGAATCCTATGAATCATAACTGTCATCCGAAGAAGAGTTGACATGTGCATGCTCATCATCTTTGACAGGTGGAAGAACAAAAGTGTATACATGTGGTTGGTTAGGTACATGCAAGACACTTTCCTCAAATTGGGCACTTCAATCAATGGTGATCTGGTTTGAGGAAAGATCAATGAGTTTGTATCCCTTCACACCATCGAGGTATCCAACAAAGATACACTATGTTCTCTGTGGATCAAGTGCCTTCCTCTTCTTAGAGGGAATCTTGGCCAATCCACGTGAACCGAAAATACAGAAGTGGGTCACTTGCAGTTTGAGGTCGCTCTAAGCCTCATAGGGGTTCCTATCCTTAACATATCTATGGGGAGATTTGTTTTGAATGTAGGTTGCAAAATTAAGTGCTTCAGCCCATAATATCCGTGGAAGTGACTTTGCATGTAGCATGCAAGATGCCATCTCTTTTAGAGATCTATTTTTTCGCTCAACAACTCTGTTTTGATGTGGATTATAGGGAATTGTGCACTGCAATTGAATCCCATCCTCATGAAAAATATTTTTTATATCATGGTTGACATACTTTCCCCCATTATCTGTTCGGAGGACTTTGATTTTCTTTCTCAACTATGTCTCAACAAGGGATTTGAAATCGTTGAGGTGTTGAAAGACCTCTGATTTTTTCCTAAGAAAGAAAATCCATGTGAAGCATGAGAAATCATCAACAAAAATGAGAAAATACCTTTCTTTAGTGATTGATGGATGCGGAAAAGGATGCATGAGGTCACTATGGATTAGATCTAAAGGAAAGGAAGCCTTCTGAGTCTTTCCTGTGTCGAATTTCTCTTGAGGGTGTTTTCTAAGAACACATCCCTCACAATTTCCTTTGGAGAAGTGGATGTCAGGTAGATCATCAACCATTCCCTTCTTATTAAGTTGTTTCATATATCTAAAATTTAAATGCCCTAACCTTTCATGAAATATCCTTCTGCTTTCATCAACATGGGTAGGCAGTAATGCAGAATCTGGTTCAATAAATTCAGAAAATGTGTAGAGTCTAGATTGATGATTTACTTCACCGATATCAACCTTGGAATTGGTTTGCATGTCATAGATATCCATTGCATCAGGTGTGAATATGACTCTCTTTCCGGTACCATAGTTTTTCATCTGATGCATGGAGAGAAGATTGGCAGAAAGTTTGGGAACGTGTAGCACATTCTCAAAGCATATGTTTGTGAGTTCAATTCTTCCTTCGTCGTTGACCTCGACTCGAGATTTCCCCCCCATCAAAATAGGAGGAACTTTGCATGCATCCTATGAAGAATAGACTTCTTTTTGGCTTCCATGTGGTGTGATTCACTTGAATCTATGATCCAAGCATCAAGAGAGGAGTTGATGGAAATCAAAGGAAGGATAGAATTGCCTTTCTTGAGATTATGATCTTCTAGATTCTTCTTCTTGGCACCCTCGGGGATGTGATCTCCAAGGTTGTTTTATTGAATTATTTTTTCCATTAGATCTATCTGTTTCTGCATACATGTGGATTCTAGATGGAATCCTTTATGGAAGTAAATGCATTTCTCCCCTTTTCTTCCCTTTCCACCTTTGGATCTGAAGGCATCGTTGAAGGGTTTTGAGTACCCTTCCTTCTTTGGATTTGCATGTGCTTTGATTTTGTATTTTTCTTTATATTTATCATATTTATGACCACTAGCATCTTGCATAGTAAGTGCATGCACCTTTGGACCTTTCATTTTTCTCATATTTATGAGCTTGTTCTTCTCTCGTGTGAGAGACTCAATAAAGGCCTCAAGAGAGGGAATCATCTAGGTGGCTCCAGAGGCGATCCTAACTAAATGAAATATACATACAAACACTGAGTATTTCAGACCAAGTTTGGAGAGAATGGTAAGAACCATTTGTTTTTCCTCCTTAGATTTATCAACCCCACTAGCCTTGAGTTGTGACAACAAATCCTTATATTTGGTAAAGAAATATTGGATATTGTCGAAGGTTTTTGGATCCAAAGTGAGAAATTCCACCTCGTGAATGTGTCCCCTCATCTCGTCCTATTTTCCAAAAATCCCTTCCATGGTGTTCCAGGCTTCATTGGGAGTTTTACAGGAGGATATGTGAAAGAGGAGTTCAGTTGAAATGAGACTGCAAATAGTTCCAAACGCTTCATCCATTCAATTTATATACTTGGATTTTTCTATGGATGATGTTATTTCTGTCTCTTTGTTCATGGTTAACCTGTATAATCCTCTTCTTCGAACATCCATTATCTTCTTCTTCTTTCATGAAAATAAATTACATGGTGTAAGAATGAATTCATTTGGAAATTCCATTTTTCCGTTGTCTTCAATCTTCGGTACTTGCAAAAATAATTTGGTATGTATTTTCCTTGGCAGTACGTCAACTCTGATACCATGTAAATGTGTTGAACCTTCACAAAATAGATCTATCTATCAAATGACATACATAATTTGCAGAGAAAATATGAGAAAAGAGAAGCAAGAGAGAAAGAATGGGAGAATTCTCATTAACCAAATGAATGAATGATAATTTACACATGATATACTTTGTATAACTCAACTAATGTGTACTAGAGGAGAAGCCAATGCACCATAGTTGTGGTCTAGAGTGATCTAGACACACACCAATAGTTACTGGAGTAAATTTCCACCTATTCTAGTCTCTCAAGAAGTTACGAGAGTGAACTGCCACCTAGTCTGAGTTAACTAGTCTCTTAGTTCTCAGTTAACTGATTGAAATTGAGTGAAGTGAGGAGGATATTAGGGAATCATGAGTAATGAGCTAGTCTGGTGATTATCCCAAGGACAATGTGCATTAGTTGGTGATGAGCCCAATGATGCATGGTGATAATCCCAATGTAGCATCTAAACTCCACTCAACTAATCAAACTGAAGTGTGAACTAAAGAGAATATTATCCTAGAGGAATATTCTCCCTAAATGATAAGAGACTGAATAATGACTAATAAACATAAGGAAAACCTTAGGAAAAACAAATCCTAGGTGTGTGTGAAGTATTTCCAACAAGTAGTGGGTAATCTGCCTGCATGGCATATTCATGCTCCCAAGTAGCATCTTCGGGACTATAGAAGGTTCACTAAACCTTTACCAATCTTATAGCTCGATACCATATCACTTTGACCTTTATGTCCAATATGCGCACCAGTTGGACCTGAAAGTATCCTTCTAGCTCCACCTAAATCAAATTCCAATCAATAACATGGTTAGGATCATGCACATACTCTTTCAACAAAGAGACATGAAATACACTATGCACATTCATGGAAGCATGGAATGCAATCATGTATGAAACTAACCATATTATGTCCAATATCTTAAATGGACCACAAAATCTAGTTTATAGCTTTGTACAACTACTCAACTTTAATGAGCTCTTCTTGGGATTCACTTTCAGAAGAACATTTTATTCCACTTTAAATTCTCTAGTTGTCTTGTTCTTATCTGCATAACTCTTTTGTCTATATTGTGATGATTGCAAATTCTGTTTAATTTTAAGCATTTGGTCTTCCATATCCTTGAGCAATTCTGGCCCAGGTACCACTTTGTCTATTGGGTTGTCCCAAATCACTAGAGTATTGCATTTTATACCATACAAGATTCGAATGGGCTCATATTCAATGAAACTTTATACCCATTAGTATAACAAAACTCCACCAAATGCAAGTAATCTTCCCACTTAGATGGCTTATCCATCGCATACATTATTAGCATGTGTTTGATCACTTGGTTGACTCTCTCTGTCTTCCCATCTGAATGTGGATGTTATGTCGTTCTAAAATTTATATTTGTACCAAATCCTTTAAATAATCCTCTCCAAAAGTTTGAAGTAGACTTTGTATCTCTATCTGCAACAATTTCCTTAGGTATTCCATACAACCTAGAAATTTCTCTCATGTAATTTTTTTCAATATTAGTTGTTGTATGAGTCATTTTTATTGGAACAAAATGATCATACTTTGTTAATTTATCTACCACTACCATTATTGAATCGTGTTTCCTTATTTTCCTGGGAAATTTAGTAATAAAATCAATGGTTACTACTTCATATTTCTTCTTTGGAATTGGCAATGGATGTAGAAAACCTGTTGGGTGTCTATGATTAAATTTCACTCTTTGACATTCCATGCATATGGAAATGTAATCAACAACATCCTTATTCATTCCTGGCCAAAAGTATTGGCTTCTTATTGATGCAATTTGTTTATGGTAAATGGGATGTCCGACATATGGAACATTATGCATTTCTTTTAATATCAAATTCCTAAGTTCTTCGGAACTAGGAATATAAATTCTAATTTTATGCATAAGTAATCCATCTTCCTTCATCCCATATCCTTTAAATTTCTGTTGTACATTTTCTTGTTGTAAGCTTTCTTTTACCTGTAGGTAATGCTGGTCTATATCAACAACATCTAAAATTCTTCTCCTTAAATCTTAACTGTGCATACTAATAGTTGTAGCATGCATAATATGTACCCTTATACTGAGTGCATCAACAAATTTATTTTGTTTTACTTTGATATGTTTCATGTCTAAGTCATACTCACTTAAAAATTCTATCCATCTTGTCTTCCTGTCATTCAAATTTGGTTGCTCAAAAACATATTTTAGACCACTATGGTATGTCCTTAATTCAAATTTATTTCCCATTAAATAATGCCTCCACATATTCATTGCATGAACTATGGCAACAAGCTCCAAATCATGTGTGGCATAATTCCTCTCATGTTCTTTAATCTTTCTGGACTCATAACTAATGACATGTCCATTTTGAATGAGGAATCCACCAATTCCTTCTTTGCATGGATGTGTACATACTACAAAACTTTCATTTGGGTCAACAATCTTCAAAATAGGTGCACTAGTAAGTAATTCTTTCAACAAATTAAAATTTTCTTCACACTCTACTTTCCATTCAAATTTAATTACCTTATTTTGTAAAGAAGTGATGAGATGAAAAATCTTAGAGAAGCATGCTATAAATATCCTAGAGTATCTGGATAATCCCATGAAATATCTAACATCTCAAACATTCCTTGGTGTTGGCCATCCTCTAATGGCTTCAATCTTCTCTAGGTCTAGTGCTATACCTTCCTCTTAAACAGTATGCCCCAAATAATGGATATGTTCTTGGTAAAAAGAACACTTTCTTAGATTGGAATACAACTAATGTTCCCTTAGTACTTGCAACACCAACCTCAAGTGATTTTTATGCTCTTCCTTGGACTTAGAATAGATAAGTACGTCATCCAAGAACACAATGACAAACTTATCCAAATAATTTCTGAATATGCCATTCATTAAGAACATAAAGATAGTTGGTGCATTGGTAAGTCCAAATGGCACCACTACAAATTCATAATGCCCATACCCAGTTCTAATTTATCATATTCTATTCTCTCATCATCTTCTCATTGTCAACATTGTGACTCTACACTTCCATTCTAATATGTGTCATAGTCTCCGCTAATTATATTAGTTCCACTATGCTCCTATTATGTTTCATCAATACCCACACTGATATTTTGACCTTTGGCTTAAATTTCATGACTGTAGGCTCTTTGGGAATCCTCCATGACAGTTATATGTAATCCTAGGCTTGAACTGGTATGCTTATAACTCTAATTTTGCAAAATGTACAAGCAACCATTTTTGTTATAATTAGGCATGCTATAAATTGTTGTCAATTAATGGAACATGTGCTTCTCCTTGTCAATTCATGAAGAATAATATCAAAATCCTCCAAATTCTAATAATTTCAAGTTATTCTCCTCTTCATCATCTTTCCAATAACTATTCTTGTGACTCAATATGATATTTGAGTTTAAAGTTATGGCTTCCTGAAAAAACCATTTTCATCCCATTTATGCATTTTCTCCACTGGTGAAATTTTACTGGAAGGCCAACTTCTGTTGAATGTAAAAGAAAATCTATAAATAACCAAGAAAACTTTTGTATCGAGCACATACAATAATTTTAACATCCCCATATCTGCTCAAAGGACATGTCACATCAAAAATTGAGCTTCGATACCACTTTGTAACGTCCCCATCTTTGCTCAAAGGCCATGTTACATAAAAATTCGAGCTTTGATACCATGTTGTGACATATCTAGCCTCCTAGCCGAGTCATGTTACCACATTGTAAATTATCCACCATTGTAACTTCGCTATATAAGTTTTTGATATCAATTATTTCTTCTACAGAAGCAACTCATTGAAACCAACAATGTGCATGACTAGCCTTGTGCTACACGCCGCTACATTTTCCTAGTGCACACAACCAATCTTGTACCACACACAAAAGTATGTCTTAACAAATTTGTGCGCTCAAACATCATTATGTAAGCCATGTTGATCATCCCTCAACACACATGCCATTTCTAGCTTCGCGCTAGAACCCATACGATTATTGTTGAAGTTACTTAACAAGATAGCGACTATAACCATATAATGAACTCATAATATAACTACATGTGAAACCATTCCTATGTCGCATGCGAGATTTGTCCCATTTGCACACATGGACTAATACCACTTTTCACATGCAATGATTTAGGTCTTGCCTCAGAATCCCATGACCATTAACAAAAAATTATCTAACAGGAAACAGTTAATAACTACCATACTCTACATCTGCAACAGTTATGTAGAACTAACAATATATGCACAACCCATCATAACTATGTATCAATTCCATAAACAACAATATCATAATCATTCACATGTTAAACAATATATAAACACATATAAACCATCATGACCCATGCCCTGCATATTCAACAAACATGTAGTTCTACAACATATATAATCCACACACACACACACACACACACACACACACACACACACACACACACATATATACACACAATTGTATCACATAATATATTTAACATGTATATGCATATTACTCAAATAATAGTACACATAAGAATAAACTTATATTTTGTTGTAATCCACCAACTACACACATACCTCAAACGTTCCTCCCAGCCATAGACTTTGTCGCTCAAAAACTCTCAATAGCAAGTCAACCCCGATATGGGGATAAAACTCCACCTAGGAAAAGGATTCCTAACCCAATGTAAGTTCTATCCACACTCAAAACACTCATACAAAGGTTCCAACCCCATCAAAAAAACCACAGTCCCTCATTCCCCACATGCATGTCCCACCCCAGGAAGTGTGTCCCTTCTTTGCTCAACACTCCTTTGACCGCCCCACTTCCCTTCTAGGGCTTCAACAACATGTCATAAAATAATTCTCAGGGCCCTGTAGCTGCAACTGGGCACCGTGGGAAAGCAATTCCCAGCATTTCTCTCACCTAGATAAATGCTCATGGGCCTATAAACACACTTCTTTGATAAACCTGAGACTTCCCAGGCACATGGTTATGTGATGGAAACAAGTTACAGCCATATATAGATTCCTTCCAGAGGAAAGTTGGTTTGCATGATGAAGGAATGAGAACCCACCCCCGAAATACACTAAGGACCAACAATATATTTGTATGATTATAACTAGACACTTGTCACCTTTAGAGATAACTTAGCTCCACTTGGTGACTTGTTCCCATTCCTTAAGAACTTAGGATAAATACATGTCCCATAAATATAATTTTGGAAATATTATCAAAATATTCCCTTTAAGATTCACACCCCTTTCCCATTCTAGTGGAATTCATCCCCCCGTCTCTTTTCGTCTGATTGGTCTATGTGCAATGATATGTTTTATTAATATCTGATTACAATTACATTTTACAAAAAATAGGCGTACTGGCCTTTATTGCAATCTAGGCTCTCTAGCCTAATAACCATGTAGGCACTCTGGCCTCAACATACATATATACAAAGGCTCTCTAAAACACTTGAAGCGATCCTTGTGCACTTACCCAGGTGCTCACAAATCTATGAAACGAATGCCACTGTTCCCTTTGTTCACACACATAGAAATCCTCGAGCACTTACTCAAGTGCACACAAATCCATGAAACGGGCGTGCACTCTTTCCTTGGTGCATGCGTGCTAAATTGTACCCAAAAATTGTGCACCCCATGACTCACTAGCCTATATGCACATTTACATTTACATTACAATTAGGGTTCAACCTAGGGGTATTACATTCCCCTCCTCCTTATTCATGCATTATCCTCAGTGCATTATGTACAATCAAAAATTCAAAAGTCTTCAGAACAATATGGGTACTCTACACGTATAGCATCCTCGTGCTCCCAAGTTACATCCTTAGGACCATAAAAGGTCCATTGTAACTTTATCAGTCCTATTACTCGATTCTAGAGCATCTTGACTTTCCGGTCCAAAATCCACACCAGTTGAAATCAAAAATCGCCTTCTTGCTCCAAATGAATCACATTCTAATCAATGACATGATTAACATGAGGTATATACCTTTAAGTAAAGATACATGAAACACATTATGAATGCATATGGATGCATGTAGGGAAAGCATGTACACAATAGGACCAATCCTCTCCAGGATTTCAAATGGTCCACAATAGCGCGCTGCCAACTTTGAAAAATTTCCCAACTTAAGTTAACTCTTCCTAGCT